>JALHLI010000018.1:5410000-5567500 GCA_023349425.1 Anthopleura sola | reverse complement strand
ATAATTATACGCAGAATCATGCCTCATTATTGTGGTCCGTTTTTGCAGGTGACACCATTTCTTTGTCCTTATCCGTTACATCACAAAATGATATAAAATATTCTTCGTCACAATCATTATTTCAATACACAGTATACTTGCGGTAGTTGTTTTTCTCTTCGCCATCTAATTCATAAGAGATTTGCAAGAATGAGAAGGATTTTGATCCTCGTATCTACATATCTGTCGTCATTTCTTTCTTTGCTTCCATTCAACCAAGGTAAACTATTAGATTTATAGAAAAACATATTGTACACCACAAACGTCGACAAATGAGATACACATTTCACATTAATTGTGTCTACAAGATGCAATGTCCATCGTAAAGTAATGAAAAGTACCTAAAGGTATTGTAAACTGCACCTTTTTCAACTTTAACCAAATAACAAATATCATGTTGTTGTAACTATTACCACTAATGAATTGGCGAGTGATCATGATATGTTTATACAATCTTTAAAGAAAATTCGTGTTTTAGCGATAGTTTTGGATAATTCCATCAGTTCATTACCAAATTATTAAGGACATCTTAGTATATTTTGACTACAGTCATTAGTATTAGTAGTTCCCGTAGTACTTAATAATCGAATGATCATGTCGTCGTCCAAAATGAAGCCAAATGTGAAACAGTGAAACAAATTTGCAAAAGATTACGAGGCATAATAATTGGCAGATATCAGAGTTCCACTCATTACCTTCAAACAATCGTTTCAAGTCGTGACATTTGAGTCAGTTTCTATACATTTGCTGTAGTGTTGACCCAAATACCACGACTTGAAACAATTGTTTGAAGGCAAAAGAGTTTAACTCTGATATGACTATCTGCTATTGTTTCAGTTTGTGCTGCAGAGTCCTGTTGGAAGAACCTTACATCATGGCATGGTATATTTCATTCTCCAAACTATCCTAGAAACTACTCGCCAAGAATCGACTGCTATTGGCTGATCACGGTCGCTGCAGGGAATACTATTGCGATGACCTTACACGATTTATTGGTAAGAGAAAGACTCAAAATATTGGTTTTCGCCTTGATCTACTTAAGAATGAACGCTATGTGAATGCTATATTTACACATGGATTTTTTTAAAAGTTGGCAAAGGAGTTGTTGCAAGTTGCATAACAAACAAAATACCAGTCCTCTTTTGCTTCATAAACAAATTGTCCATTTCAGACCACATGACATTCCCTTGAGAAATGTTCTTTTATTAAAATATTTACACATGAAAGAATCAACTCCCAAGAGTGGTATCACATGGTCTGAAATGGGCACATCAAACAATGAAGCTCAAGAGGTCTATTGCTTAAGTCGTGGCATTTGACCCACATGCCTCGACTTGAAACAATTGTTTGAAGGCAAAGCTGGAGTTTAACTATGATATCTGCTATTAACCTTGGATCTACCATCACTGATAACTTTATATCATTTGAACAAGATATATTTACTAATTCTGCTTATTTCAGGTGGAACAGTCTTTGGCGTGTCAAAAGGACTACATAGCAGTTTACGATGGACCAACGAAAAACTCCCCTCTGATAAAGAAAAGATTGTGCGGATCATCATTGAGCTCTGATCATAGATTAATAATATCGAGAAGGAACGTTATGCTGGTTCATATGCATTCTGATAGTACTAGCAGAGGAGAGCATCGAGGGTTCAATGCAAGTTACCAAGGTAAATTTAGTAACACTCATCTTATTGTGCGTGATCTTTGAATCTATGGACTACAGCTATATATTTGATGAAGGCTTTGTTGCATGTTGTATACTGCATACTGACTGTTGCATATGATGTTGCATGTTGCTTACCAATAGACTCTTCTCAAAATTGTATTGAATGCGAGGCTAACATGAAAATTTAAAAGAAATGCCACAAATTTCATCGAGAAAAAGTGTGCTTTCTTTTGTGTTTCATGTTAGACTCGCATCCAATTGCAAGATAATTCTGGGAAGGGTCAATTGCCACATTTTTGTGTACGATATCCATGCATTCCAGTGAACGTCCACTTGCAGAATTTCCAAGTGTTTGTATTGTTGAAGTTGACATCCATGTTAAAAGTCATCGAAATTGTTTTATTTAGGAACGTGTCACTTGAACATTACGTCACCATATGGAGAGATCAGTTCGCCATATTTCCCTGGCGTTCATTCAGAAGAGGCAACGTGCAACTGGCTCATCGATAGAGGAGATGGCTATACTATCACCATACGCATCTCTGGTCTTGTATTGGACAACAATATTGACTGCAAGTCAAACTACATTCAGGTCAATAGATGTACACTAAATCTCCCACTTTGAGTGTAATGTCTTTCCAGTAGTCCCCTTCACAGTTCTCTGCGCCATCTTGAAAGGTAGCCGTGCCTTCGCATCGAAGCGAGACATAAGGTGACCTGCAATGATCATAGAGACCTTTTTAACACCTTGGACAATTATTCACATGCATGTGTCTATCATTGCAAGGTAACCTCATGTCTCGCTTCGATGCAAAGGCACGACTATCTTTCAAGGGGAGTATCTGTGAAGGGGAGTATTGAATTTGGTCTAATTTGGTTTACATGAGAAAGAAATTCAGGAAAAAGGACTCTATGTTGTCATGGCTGCCACCACGTGATGGTGCAAACACTACTCTCGGTCCACTCATGCTATTATTATCTATCTATTCAACAGATCCAAGAGGGACGCGAGTCTTCTCCTATCCTCACGATATGTGGAGAGGTCAATACCACCAGCATTGTCACAAGAAGCCCTATGAGGATACTCTTTGCTAAAGGAAGAAATCAAACCATTGAATTCAAAGCTCATTATAATACGATAGGTAATATAAATCGTTTAATAATATAGAGACCCCTTGCAGCACAACAGAATTAATGCAGCTCAATTTGGAGGACAAAACAATAGGTTACATTTCTCAGGAGATTGAAATTATTTTCTTTTGTCCTCCAAATTGAGCTGCTTTGATGTCACGTGCATCTCTAAACAGTCGAAGCTCATACTCGTAAGATGGGTTTCTTTACCAAAATGTAACACATTTTTGTTTCTTACAGACATAGATGAATGCAGCAATACGAATTTTGGAGCTTCCCCTTGTCATCAAAATGCAAACTGCATCAACAATAATGGTTCTTTTACTTGCGTCTGTAAAGAGGGATATATCGGTGATGGGAAGAACTGTTCAGGTTTGGATACAATATATCGTATATATCCTTACCTTGGGTGTAATGTTTACCCATTTCACACCGTGTGTCATTCCCTAGAGTACCATTTCTTTGCTTAACGGTTGTACATGAGAAAACACATTAATATGGATGCAACTCAAACAAAGAACCTTATTCTCAAGACCACGTGTCATTCCCTAGAGTATCCTTTCTTTGTTTATCTGTTGTACATGAGAAAACACATGAATATGGATACAACTCAAACAAAGAATTTTATTCTTTAGGGAATGACACATGGTCTGAAAGGGGTAGAAATTTCACCAAGACGAAAAAGGTTTATTTGCAGATTGTTTCGTTAATTTTTTTTCTAAATGCCATGATACGATGTCACAGCAGGTTGCTACTTGCACTTACATTAACATCTACATTTCTTTGATTTCAGACGTCAATGAATGCCTAGTGCAGTTCCCTTGTCATTCCAATGCTCAATGCATTAACACAAATGAATCATTCATATGTGAATGCCATAAAGGGTACAGAGGCAGTGGTTTCTACTGTCATGGTATGTTATCATTTCTTAGTATTCACCCTTAACTGAACATGTACAACCTCTCTGCTGATGTAACTCACACTGAGATTGAACCCTGTTCAGGGCATGGCTATATCCCAGATCGAATATAGTCCCCTTCACTGTTCCCTGCACCATCTTGAAAGGTAGCCGTGCCTTTGTATCGAAGCGAGACGAATGGTGACCTTTCAATGGTAGAGACATAAATAATGTTAAAAAAAGATAACTCTATCATAATGATTGTAATCTTTGCCGTTCGTCTCGCTTCGATGCAGTGTATGCACAATGCTAATTAACTTCAAACACATGTTTCACTGGTTCTCATTTTTCTTCAGACATCAATGAATGCATGGAGAGGACACATTCTTGTCGACCAGGATCAATCTGCATCAACCAGGAAGGCTTATACGCATGCCCGTGTCGAGATGGCTTTTATTTTGATAGAGAAACTACCAAATGTTTACCAGGTTTAGTGTTGTATAATTAACCAACTCTTTCGTAATGACACTCGGTGCTCGGTTTTGACAGAAAGAGAGGGGTCACCGTTGCGTCAAAAATTATTTTCGGTTGAGCGTAATTTTTTTTCCATTTAAGACCACGTGTCATTCCAAAGAGTATTAATTCTTTCTTAACGGTTGCGCATGAATATAGATAAAACTCAAACGAAGAATCTCATATTGTCGAAGGAATGACACGTGGGCTGAAATGGGAACAAACTACGCACAAGGTAAAGAGGTCTAATGAAGTGTTTCTATGACATTATTTGTAAACACAAAGTTTTCAGGGGCACATGCCTACGGAATGTCGTGGAAACGCCTTGATTGACGTCTACCAACATATACTTTGTAGCAACAGCAAAAAACCTACAAAAACTGGCAAAAACGAAACGAGTAACGAGTATATTAGGTTTGTTTAACATATGCCGGTGCGATACATTTTACGTTAACGTCCAAGCTTTGCAATAGGTTTAAATTTGAAATTGTTTTTTTTACTTGGCGTGTACTCACGTGTACGTTTATTCATTTAGTATTCGGTACATTGGCGAAACCGTAGCCTTCTCAAATCATCGCAACAAAAGGATTTTTTACGTAATTTCTTGGCACGAAATCCTGATTCAGTTTCTCTTGTTATTTTCGCTTACCAGATGCATTGGTCTTAAACAAACCAGAAGAAAGCAAACAATCGTTATCACCAGAAGTCATTGCGGGAATTGTTATAACTACAATACTGTTCTTGGCTATCATTGCGGTTGGAGGACTTTTCTACTGGAAGAGATATAGTAAGTGTTTCTTCTTCCCTTAATATTGCCTACTAGATAGGTACATCCTTTATAATAAATTTACAGTAATCATGCAATCTCTGCTTTGAATCCTATAACACTGTGCAATTTTCTCAGCGACTTGTTTCGTAATTTGCTTTGCAATGTAGCGTTGCAGGTTGCCAAGGTGAGGTGTTACAGATTGCAATGACTTGGAAAATATGCCATGAAATTGCGAGAAAAGTTGCTAGAGTGATGATACACTGCGCAATGGCGTTGCCAAAGATAGAATTCGTTTCTACTTGTGGCAACGATTGCGTCTCCGTTGCACCATGTAAACCCTCTTGCAACTTGTGTCGCAACTTTGAAATTTTGAAAGATGCTGCGGGACAAGTGGCAGCAATCGTTGCGAAAAGTAGAATTCGTTTCTGCTTTTGGCAACGAATGCTTCTCCGTTGCACCGTGTAAACCCACTTGTACCTTTTCTTGCAACACCGTTGCAAGACAAGTTGCAGAGAAGATCGTTCCGCACCTTTCCTATATTTCATATGTGTGAGGGATATCTTTTTGTCTGTATGTAAGTCTGTTTGTTTTCTGATTAAAAAGTAGAAACGTTTCCCTCAAACTACTTGAAGCGCATCTTTTGAGCACGTCCGTGTATTTAACCGAAAATCTTTCCTAGTTGTTACTCGACAGTTTATTACTATGTTTTGGATCCTCAGAGAGTGAAAATACGTATGCTTCGGAAGAACAAGGTTCGTCTAAATATGGCCGCAATCCAAACACTACGATGGTCCCTAAGAGCTACGACTTTCGTAACCTCAGCTTTTCTAGCGTGGAAAGTGGACGTAAGCTTTCTTTTGATGGAGTTACGTTGGCTGAATACCCAGCAAGACTAAATGAAGGCGTTGAAGATTACTGTAGTGGTATTGTGATGAAATCACACACACGGCATGAAATGGCATTACAGCAGAATTCTCGATTGCAAACTTTTGATGATCAACTGGAATCCATCGATGTTTGAGGACGACGTCACGACGTCAGGACAGGGGGCCGATTTTGTCAGAACTGTGATTCATCCATCCATCCATCCATCCATCCATCCATCCATCCATCCATCCATCCATCCATCCATCCATCCATCCATCCATCCATCCATCCATCCATCCATCCACTCATTCATACATCCATCCATCCGTCCATTCATCCATTCTTTCATCCATCCATCCATCCATCCATCCGTCCGTCCATCCATCCATCCATCCATTCATCCATTCATCCATCCATTCACCAAACTGCAGCTTGTTTCTAGAATATCACGCTACTTTTTATGGCATACACAAGCTTGTATAAACTAAAGCGCAAAATTAACCGTTGTTATAATCCAGTATGAAAATACTTCTACAAATTGAACACAGGCAGCTGGGGCCTGGAAACATGTCACATTGGCATAATGACCAGCCAAATTTCTTTCTCAAATCGATCCATAAACTGATGAAGAAACTTTCGCATAAGCATTAACCCAAAATATTCTCGATCGAAAAGTTCCACTGGGAAAAAATTCCATTAACATTTCAATATAACCAATAAAAAGGTGGTCTTTCAATTGTCTTTTACAGTTATAAGTGTCAAGGAAGAAGTTTAAGGCATAACCTAATCGTTAACATTTTGCTACCATTATCAGAATGCTGCAAGCTATTAACTATATCCACGAAGGATAATCATCGTTATTCTAAAGATCTTGCTGTTATTCTTGAATTTCATCGATGTCCGGATGTTTTGGAACCAGGGCAAATATCATTAAAATCGAAGCGAAGAGTACAGCAATAAAACAATATAGAAAGAACCGATCAATGATGTGAGCAGCAAGAATCCATTCGAATCGGTCCTCCTCTGCTTTATCTTGATCATCCTGATCCTCAGCAAGTTTTTGGATTCCTTCCACGATGTGATCTTGACGATGGATGATTGCTCCCAACATACCGAGGTACTTGCTTCTTGAGGCACATGCCTGGCTCCTAGGTTGTCTTGTGCTTCTATCCACGGAGCCATCCATTTGATCGTCGATAGTATCCACGCTTTCAGCATCATCTCCAAAGACAGTGCTTGGAGAAACAAACGTACTCCCAGGTCTAGAGGAACCTGCAAATGACTTTGTGAATGTTGACTTGGCTCCATTTTGGCACATTTTACAACTAGTCATAGATGGCTTCCTACTCAAAGACACATTCGATTCTGTATTAACACGCGGGTCCAATCGCTGTCCAAAGATCAAGTTCCTCAGCCTGTTTAAGGTACTGACAGACGGCATAGCGCTTTCACCATCGATCTTAGTCTCGGGTGGTTTCTTCTTGAGTGATGTTATTCCCAAGAGTTTGCCAAGTCGTTGGATAACGTAATAACGTATCCAAAATGGCATTTCGTTGATCTCGGGGTTGGTATGATAACACTGAAGAGCAATACAGGTAGCAAGCAATGCTATACCGACCTATAATTGGAAAAAAAACCTTGAAGTCGCGGACATACGATGCATGCAATTGCACGCAATATTGCAGGCAATATTGCTGAAGTAGGACCGTTTTTTAATCCAGCAACATTGTGTGCAACAAAATGCCTGGGCAACAACATCGTGCGCAATGTTGCACCTTGTGTCCGTAGTTTTACTGTACCTGTATCTAATTGTTACATGACATGAAAACCGCTGTCAAACATGCTGTTAAGTGGCTAAACGTTTTGGTAAATGTTATGTAGGAAAATGGTTGAGTCAAACTGTAACTTGATCCTTTCAAATCACTTCTTAACTTTTGGGTGTATATAGTCGAGATTTTCCTACCTCTAGAATGGAACACGTAATAAAGGTACTTATGAGAGGAACTACTTCAGACGTGGGTGGGAGAATGTCTGCCACAATCAACATGAAGACTGTCAGTGCCAATAGATTGGTTATAACCAGCGAGATTCGCTCACCAGACTCAGTACTTACGATAAACGACAGTAATGACAGTACTATAGGAGACAACAACAAAAAATCATGATTGGTGGAGTAACCAGTGAACATTTCAATGAGATGCTGTTTACAGATAAAAGAAAATGAGATCATCCCAGCTGCATGGAGAGGGACGGAAACAGGGACAGGGAGAGAGAGAGGGAGAGGGAGAGAGAGAGAGAGGGAGAGGGAGAGGGAGAGGGAGAGGGAGAGGGAGAGGGAGAGGGAGAGGGAGAGGGAGAGGGAGAGGGAGAGGGAGAGGGAGAGGGAGAGGGAGAGGGAGAGGGAGAGGGAGAGGGAGAGGGAGAGGGTGTATTCAAATTTAATGTACCTCCTTAGGCGTCACAAATAAAAGCATAATACTCAAGGGACCTACCTGTTATGAGAAAACATGGTATGACCAGGTTATTCCAGTAATACATTGTCCTTCTCCTTATATGGAGAGTGCAAGTGACGTCAGTGAAAGTGTTAGGGCAGCAAACGTAACGCTTCTCGTTTCGCTTACATGGAAATCCAACCATATCCCATTCGCCGTTCGCTTGATAACCCACCAAGCTGGCGAATTTACTCTGCGACAAGACATCCACAGAGGCCGAGTCGTAGGTCCACGAGCCAAACTTCAGGGTGCAGGCCTTGAAAAATAACAACAAATCGATGAACAGGAGAAAATGCGCACACCTAACTTGTACAACTACTGGGGAGATAATAGGCAAAGAGATAATAGGCACTCAGACCTATCTAGCTCTAGAACTACCACTAAAGATAATATTTATAAAACATTGCTTCTCGCGCGGAATCATACAGTTTGTCGTAGCGAAAAAATAATTTTTTGGTCGACGTCAATCAAGACGTTTCCATGACATTCAATAGGCCCTTTTAAAATTTGTGTCATTTTCCGACCATGTCATGAAAACAAAATAATTAGCGACCACAAAAACATAGTTGCCCGCGATGGCAAACTGTACGATCGATTCGGCGCGTGCAATTAAGAAGAACAAATGAACGCGGTACATAAAGGTACAACTGAACTAATCCAGCAGAATATGTTGTATCAAACATATATCTGAGAGGTTTTTAATGAAAACCACTTGCTTATATACCTGCTGATCAAAGGGAAAGTATTTGACATTAATTTTACAGGAGGTTGTTAAAAGCGCGGGAGCCAACCACACATTTCGTCCCGCTGAATCGACTTTGATTTTGGCTTTGAATCCATATAGAGATCCGTCTGCCCCACTGTCAGCACTACGACAGAAAAAAGTACACTTCAGTCACCTTGCATAATATAGAGGGGGATTTTGTATAATTAAGAAACGATACGATATATTCGTATACCGTGCCGTTTCCAAATGATAAAATTCTAATGGGAAGCCATTTCAAAGTTTAAAAAAATGGAAATCAGTTCAATGTTACGGCATGTCGTAGGGTACATTTACGTTGCGTAAGTCAGTACCATATGTTTCCCAATCATACGACAACCACTTTGAATAACGAGTGGGATGGGTTTTTTCTGTTTCCTTATAACCATATATGCCAGACATTATCTCGGTGCTCACTTGACTTACTTGTTGTAAAGATAGATATCTGGTTTCCACAGCTCTCTGGGATCTAGATTCACTTGGGTTATATTACCATATTCACTTGCATTCCATGCTAAAAGGGGATTATCCCAGATCTAAAACAGAAAAATGCTATTGTAGATTTGTTCTCTTTGTTTTCCATCCTCTTTCTTTACCTGTCTGGCTCCCTGCCTTAATTCTCTCAATTATTT
Organism: Anthopleura sola; assembly: GCA_023349425.1. Taxonomy (NCBI): domain Eukaryota; kingdom Metazoa; phylum Cnidaria; class Anthozoa; order Actiniaria; family Actiniidae; genus Anthopleura; species Anthopleura sola. Next base: position 5,557,725 of record JALHLI010000018.1, on the reverse strand, counting down.
TCTCCATTCTTCCTTCCTTCCTTCCTTAGTTCTCCCTTTCCTTCCTTCCTTAGTTCTCCCTTTCCTTCCTTCCTCTCTGCCTTCCTTCCTTTCCTTTGTTTCTTTCTCCCTTCTTTCCTTCCATCTTCCTTCCCTCCCTCCCGATGTTGTAAATAGACTGTGTGTTTCAATCCACTCACCTGTCTTATGTATAGACTCAGCTTTAAGATTTCATACTTTTCGATCTAAAACATCATCAGATAAATTACATGAATGAGTGATCAAAATAACCCCTTATCGCGGCCACGCCCGCGGCCTAGTGGTATTCTAAATGAGCGTACATCGAAGTAAAGGTGTGAACACACGATGGGATTTTCATGCGATTTTTCATACGACTTTGTATACGACGTCGCAGAAGTTAGAGATCGCACCTGTGACCACCCGTGCGACGTTGCATACGACATCGCAAACAGTAGTAAAAGCACGGACAAACGATGTGATTTTCATGCGATTTTTCATACGACTTTGTATACGACGTCGCAAAAGTTAGAGTTCGCACCTGTGACCACCAGTGTGACGTTGCATGCGACATCACAAAAAGTAGTAAAAGTACGGACAAACGATGCGATTTTTTTATGCAACGTCGCAAAGACTACATCGAGCCGTGTGACCATCTGCGTGACTTGAGGTGAGGTATATCTCGCGCGATGTCGCAGAGGTAGAACTCGTTTCCACTTTTTGCAACGTCGCATGCAACGTCACATAAGATATTCATCGTGTGTTTGCGCCTTAAACGAGTTCTACTTCTGCGACGACGCACTCGACGAATTTCATCGTGTAATCGGCACAACGTCGAAGTAAACAATACTTATTCTTACCACATCGACAATCTGGTTCAGAGTAAACCCTAGAATAACTTCGACCTTATCGTGCTTGCTTAGAACTGGACGCAGTTTTTTGTTGTATTTACCCAACACATCTTTGAGAAGCCTTGCTTCATCGTTGTCAAAATCTTCAGTAAAATTGGGGAAAAAATATATCAAAACATAGAGAATCTGCTTGATGCATAATTACGAAGAAGAACGTAATTTTTTCGTGTATTAATCGACAGAAAACTAAAGAAAAATATCTCATGAGGAAATAAATGTATTTGTCACTAAGGATACCTACCTGAGGACCTGATATTACTTCGTGCAGTTACCACATTGCTCACCAGAAAAACACAAACAATGACAGATACAATCTGTTGCAACTTCATAATGATCTCCGAATGTGGGTCAGTTAGTCCAAGCCTGAACGACCATTATGACTTATTCGAATAATAGGTGTATTCTGTGTACCTAAAATATAAAACGACATTTATACCTGTGGTAATACACAGTCTGTGAGGTGTGAAGTCTATAACAGAAGGTATATGAAAAGTATGAGCGTAACTCCTCCATCAATCAATGATGCTGTGCTGGTGCCAATTTGTATTGACATAATAGAGCTCTGAAAAGATTCTTCACAAAAATTAAATAATTCTGAATTTCACATGTATTAGTGTAGATAATACAATCCCAATCTGTTTTTAAAATTTGGGCTTAAAAAACGTATTAGTCTATTTCTAATTTCTTACAACGGTTCGAGAAGACGATATAAGAGAAAATACACTGCCCTAGCTAGGGTGACTTTCTACGTTTGCCCGTTTTTGTGATGAGAAAGAAAGATCAAATTATATGTTTTTGTTTATAATGTATCAGTGGCCATGTGGGTATTTCTCTTACCTTGAATGACTTTTAAAATAGTCTTCTGTATAATTTAACTCAACCAGAAATACGATAGTCGAGTTTGTTACTTGCTAAGGAAATCACTTTCCATTCAATTTTAATACAGATGTAGTATTTTCTTATCGCACTCAGCAGTACATTTGAGTTGTATTCAACTTTGAATTCAAGACCCTTGCTGTCAACCTGTCTGTTTTAAAGATAACAAACGAGTTTAATCAAGAATAAACAATTATAAACTGAAATCTAATGTGCTCGTGCAGTGAGAAAGAACGAATATACAGCCAGTCATTATGAGTTAACCGTTCAACACCAACATTCTTATGTCTGTTCACAATATTATCAAAATTTTCCAACACACACGTTTACTTTCGGGTTTAAGAAGAAAGAGGAATCCAGTCAAAGATAATACCATTCATTAAAAGAGGTAGATGTAATTTTTGAACCATTATTTTATTTCTGAAGGTTCGTGAATTAGACCTAGCAGTCATGTGACGTCAGTGATATATGTCTAACCTTTTTGTAATATACACCTATTTCAAAAAAGGTTGTCGCAGCTTAAAGGAATAAGCAACAAGCAACAACACAAGACGACAAAGAACATCTGTATTTTACTCCTTATTCATCATTTAGACGCGATTATTTTAGTCGTTTTGTAATGGAAGGCTACAACTTTTTTCGATTCTTAAGTGTTGTTGCGAATCTTCAGATAATTAAAGAAATTTGCAGGTGGTCTTGGCTTGTTGCTTGTTGCTTTAGGCTTTGACCTTATTGAAATAGGCGTATATACCAAAACTGATAAGGGTTAGATCCTAAATGATGTAAGACAGTTGACTACTTTTAGCAAATGCTAGTAATTAGACATCTTTCTAAGAAAACTTTTTTAAACAGAATTTAACTCTGATTCAAATTTCAACAATTTGCATATTACCATCTTGACAATCTTTCGAAAGAAAAATGGCGAAATTCAAGCTTCTCGCAAAATAATTTATAACTGTTGCAAAACTAAGAAAGCTATGGAAGTATTCTTTTAGAACATTATTTTCGAGAATTGATTAAAAATATTTGAAGTAGTTATCAGATCATGAGACAGGTATTAATAGTCAGAGACTCCTAAATATAGCTGGTCGTTATGTGAAGTCAGATAGTGAGAGAGTGTTTTTTGGTTTAATTTGTTAAAAGAGCAACCAGTTATCAAAATTTTTTGGTCAACTTATTAGGATATAAGTTGAACAACTTGTGGAACTCCCGCTATGGAACTAACCATTAAAGAGAAAGAAAGGTGTTTTTTTTAATAAGGCATAGAGATCTAGAGCAAAATGATCTAAAATATAGAGGATTCAATTTAAAGCATTCAGGATAAACCGTTTTTTCCCCCGTGAGATAATATTAGAAGATGCAATTAAAAGGTGTGATTTGGATGTAACAACTTTTCTAGTATATATCACATCTAGATCGATCGCGCGCAATTCGAAGTCTAAATCATAGCGAAAAACCTAATTGGTAATATAACCTTAATTTTGAAAGTAGAAACGATACTCAATAACAACCATTCATTAGGAATTGCCTGAGGGTAATCGTAAATGGTTTGCCAATAAGCTAATATTCATCAGTAATCGTCAATAAGTGTTTTGCTTTTAACAAAAATTATGCTTACACGAGATGCTCATTACCCAGAACTGACAGGCCTATTATCCCTAACGGCGCACAGGTTCAAGGTTAATCACAGAAAATTCTAACTTAGATAGGGTATTCCTACCGATTAGGCGAGAGGAATAAACTGATTAATGAGCGAGAACGCTGTATGAGATGTAAGGTTCCTTAAATGTTGAAAGCAAAATTAATACACTCAAACATCCCCTAGCTAGGTGGTCCTCTGAATAGGACTCATTGCCATTATTTAATTGCAAAATGGTCCAGTAATTTGTACTAATATATGGTCAATAAGTGTTTTGTTGTAAACAAGAGCTTCTGCCTACCACTATGCCCATTAGTGGCGTGAGTGGTCTGAGTGGGGTTCTAGGATTCTAACTATCACGTTTTTTCTTAGCGCAAATGGCAGATATGACCACGTCATCGTTTCCCTACATTTCACTTTACCTTTTGCAATCCTTCTCACCAAAGACAGTTTTTTTTAACTATTTAACTATGTCAATTGGAAATTTGTTCGATATTTTCACTAATCTGAAGTAGAAGTAGTAAACCTTTATTTAATGAGCAGAGTAAAATCCTATCAGAATAGAAAGTACTCTGTTCTCAATAGGAGAAGAATAAAGAAGAAGAATATTCATTTTATAGAAAAGATATTCAGAAGACACTAGCTTGTGCAGGGGCTCGAGAACAACGTCCACCTCAGACAGGAATCCGTGACCTTTCGGATACCGGTCGCATGCTTTACCACTAAGCTACAGGGAGACTCACCTGGCTATGGTCACTTTACTGGGTTGTTATGACAAACGACCTACATACTGCTAGGCTCGAGCTGTCAACTTGGCTTTTGTCCGAGCCCCTGCACAAGTTAATGTCTCAGTTCTGAATAACCTAACTTCCTAGCTTCTTTTCTTTCATCTATTAATACATAATTTTGCATGTTACTGACTTACGGTTTTAACTCGGAAACGGAAACTGTATTATCTGCTCTTATATACATTGCCATTAATCTTATATTTACATTAAAGTTTTTATAATAATTAAGTATCTATAGGTTTTCATTTTGACGGGCTAATTTCAGTTTTCTAAGGCAAACTTTCAGTACCCAAAAGAAAATAGAGAAATGTGAATGAAAAAGGAGAGAAAAGGAAAGGATGGAGGGAGGGAGTTAATGAAGGAGGAAGGAAGCAAGAAGGAAGCAAGGAAGCAAGGAAGCAAGGAAGCAAGGAAGCAAGGAAGCAAGGAAGCAAGGAAGCAAGGAAGCAAGGAAGCAAGGAAGCAAGGAAGCAAGGAAGCAAGGAAGCAAGGAAGCAAAGAAGCAAAGAAGCAAGGAAGCAAGGAAGCAAGGAAGCAAGGAAGCAAGGAAGCAAGGAAGCAAGGAAGCAAGGAAGCAAGGAAGCAAGGAAGCAAGGAAGCAAGGAAGCAAGGAAGCAAGGAAGCAAGGAAGCAAGGTGGCAAGGTGGCAAGCAATGCAGCAAGCAAGGAAAGAAGCAAGTAAGAAAGGAAGGAAGGCCTAGGAAAGGAGGAAGCAAGCAAGCAAGCAAGCAGACAAACCATGGAGCAAACAAGAAAAAAGGGGCTAGAAACAAGCTATCAAGCAAGCCCTCAAGCACGTATCAAAGCAAGGAAGTGGGAGGGTGGTAGAAAATAAAACAAAATAAAGCAGTAAGAAAATGAAAACTGTTAGATTTTTGAGAGGAAAATCAGCAAACAAAACGTTACCAAGTTCTACAAAACAATAAATCATAAAAACAAACCAAAGAAAACTAAAATGTTTTGAACATGATTTGCCTGCATTCACAATAACGCACTCAAAAAACACTTACTCGACACTCAAAAACAATTAGCTTAAAGAGAGACCAATATTAGTGCCCGAGGGGTGACTTTCGCACATAGTAAAAAACCGTTGAACGTTTCCCAACTTTTCCGCGAACAAACAAGAGCCAGTTTTCAGCAATTCTAAATGTTATGTTATTTTGTTTTTGGTTTTTTGTTTTTGTTTTTTTTTTTTGTTTTGAGGGGAGGGGTGTTATTTCCATGTCTTGGTTTATCTAGGTTATTTAGAAGTTGGTAATTGACGAGAAAATATAATGACAAGTTAGCATAATTCTATAAGTGTAGGCAGTGGCGGCAACACGTATCCGATTCCATGAATATTTTGAAAAAGATGAATAGACCTCTTAAAGCGTTTTTCTAAGATTGCTATAAATAAAGGGTCCAAGATCCAAGATATGTACTGTATACTTATCAGTAGTAAAGGCAACTCCAGTCTTCTTCTCCCTGCACCATGTTGTTGTACGTTGGCTTAGCCATCTTGGCTTTCTCTTCCTTGGTTTCCTCCACGGCTGTCGAAGTTCAAGGTAAGATAAAATAGTTGATGCAATTCTTTTTTCTTTTATTTTTATTCTTGTTGCTTTTATTTAAAGTAGCTCTAAAAAAAGGAATCTAAAAGAAAAGAGAGAGATTTTAGGGAAAAAATATAGTAATCGTTAATGTGGCACATTTCTTGTCCCTCTCGTTTTCGTGGTCATTCCTGCTCTTCTTCATTTTTGATTATGTGGTCACACGAGAACAAAAACAAAAACAAGACTACACTAAACTAAACTAAACTACACTAAAAAGAAAAGAAAAAGAAAAAGAAAAAGAGAAAATCGTGAACATGGCACTGATTAAAATAATGTCTCGTTTCTTATACGTACAACAACAACGTTACATTTGGAAAATTGCATTGCAACATAAACGAACCATTTTATAATTTGTCTTGATTTTTTCGTAAACTGTGAACTTTTTCTCTGATTAGTTCATTTAAAATTGCAATCTACCTGCTTTTACTCCCCTTGTCCTCGTTTCCTTTCACCCTCTTCCTGTTCTTTTCCTTGCAAAAAGAAAACTGACGGGGGTTATTAAGATTTGCTATCGTTATTATCCTTTCTTCTTTAGAGGATCAATCAGCTTCTTATACAGATTGGTTGAAGTTGAGTCCACAAGAGGTATGCTTTGAAGGAAGACACAATAGGCCTGGAAGCTTTAATAACTACGTGAAAGCTGGTCTTGTAGTGGGAATCAAACTGGTCCACGTGTCCGGACAAATTCGCTGTGTTTCTTTAGTAGAATACAACAGTCGTTGGGGATGTGGCCATTACGCTCCCTTCAAGCCAAATCCCCTAAATGTGATTGTGACTGATCAATATGACCAGATTCTCTTCCCAAAAAAAGAAAATCTAGGGTACGTCTTAACTCTTAACTCATGCATCTGTTAAGAATATATGTTGTCCATCCTCCACAAAGCTGAGTTTAATTTTGTGCCACATACAAAGCCTAAACTACAAAGCAACATACGCTTTAACTACATAGAGGCATGCTGAAGGCCTGTTTGCATTATCAATTTTCTCGCGCGACTTGAGCGGCGATTTCAATTATTATTATTATTATTATTATTATTATTATTATTATTATTATGATATGATGAGAGTTAAGGCACTAGGCCATGTGGGATAGGCTCAGAGATAATAATATGCGTAATGGATAAGTTGCGAGCCTTAATGTGAGCGACTGAAGAAGACTGCCGTTAGGCCTTAGACAACTTCAAGTCGACTGAAAAATATTTATGAAATGATATATGAAAAATATTACTATATGTCTTTTTTTAAAGGCCTCATCACGGTCTCTGGTATTGGCTTCCCTTCACTCACAGCGTCGCTTCCAAAGAACTCATCTTCACAAACTTCGCCACGCCATTCTACTTCCCTGAGAAGCAAGAGATGAGGATTTGGTTCGGAGAAGATCTGAGGAACTGGGCTGAAGCAGACAACCAGGGTCGTGTTTGCGTGCATGTTTATGCCAAATTCCTAAATTAAGATCGTTAACAGCGGAGGTCACTGGTTACCATTGCGACCCCCTTTCTATCTTAGAATTACTTGGTTTAAACATTAAATATTGTTAACTGCTATTGATATTAAAAAGGTGCTTCTTATTAGTTTAATTATGAACCCCCATTCTCAAAATCCTGATCCGGTCATGTGTCTAGTACCTTTGATCAGTGTAATATTGTCTTTTCAAAATAAAGGCAAACTCTAAAATTGATTCTTTGTGTAGTCTTATTTTTCAGACGGGTACAGTTGAATTAACCAAAAGAACTAAAGATTAGGCGTCCAGTAATAAGCCCAAATTCATATGAAAGCGATTGACGTTCAATTTTTCGTATTTGCGGCTATTGATAAATGATACAAATGAATGGGGAAAATCTAAAAAAATGCAGAATAGAATGAATTGAATAGAATTGAAATAGAATGCGAATATTATTTAAGTTTTCATATGATTTCTAGGGTTTATCGTCACAATAGTTTGTCTTTGACAAGTTTATTTAATTTTAAAAATATTTATCAGACAAATGTTGATTTTATTATTTACAACATTTGGGGTTAACGCTACATGCATGCAGGACAGAGGTGACAATACTTGAGGTCCCTAATTCGATGGCTTGGTTCAAATTCTTGCTTAAATTTTGCTGATTTAAAAACACTGAGATATAACGAGGGCCGGATTATAATAGCTTATAAATACCATCTAATACTCTGGTTCTGTTAAAATTCGGGGTAGCAGAGGTACAAGGCTTATTAAGGCGCAAATCCAAAATTAATGAAGTACTGAGTCGAAGCCGAAGTTTGTTACACAAAACCTGAAGATTTTAATTCCCTCGAACATCGGTAAAAGCTTATACTAGCTGTAATTAAGCAATTTGCTTCCAGAAGAAACGAAATGTTTAAGAGCAACGTAAACAGAGCACAAGAATTTGTTATTAACAATCTTTAAACTTGAAAAAGCTCAACTTAAACAACAACAAAAAAAACTTTCAATTTGCCTAATGTATATCGTTTTTAGCCTAAGCAATGAGAGCATAAAATAACTAGTGGTATGATTGATAACTATCTTTTTGCACTGTTTTCGAACTGTCTATGGCCTTATAATTTGCTTAATTGTCCCACGTAATCGCAGAAATAAATAGAAGTCAGGTTATTTATCCTCATCAGACGAACAGAAAGTCTTCCAAGCATCATGTTGTCTTTGGTGGTTTTCCTTGGTTCCCTTGTCTTCAGCCCTTTGGTTCATGGAGCGGTGCCCCAGTCGCCAGTATCAGACTGGACGAAGATTAGTGCTCATGAAGTGTGCTTTAAGGGACGTGCCAATGGCTATGGTTCCTTCCATAACTTTGTAAAAGCTGGTTTGGTAGTGGCAATGAAGCTGGAGTACTTGTCGGGAGAGATTCGATGCGTGGCTGCTGTCGAGTACAACAGTCGTTGGGGTTGTGGTGACTATTCTCGGTTAAAAAAGTGGCCCCTCAACGTAGTGATAACTGACGACAAAGACAAGATTCTCTTTCCCAAGGACAAGCGTCTTCTTAGGTTTGTATGCAGCTGTGTGGATATGGACATGGATATGTTTATGTTGTATATGGACGGACGGACGGACGGACGGACGGACGGACGGACGGACGGACGGACGGACGGACGGACGGACGGACGGACGGACGGACGGACGGACGGACGGACGGACGGACGGACTGGTAGAGGGCCGTGGTAAATAAGTGGGCATGTCGATAAAATGACGAATCGCTCGCGCACGTAGCTAGAGCGCGCTTGAAACGGGTTTTTTCTTTTAAACTTTTTCTTCATTTTTGGATCTTTTGTTTAACTTTTTTTTTTATTAACTTTTGTTTTATGGTAAAAAACAATTTTCCGATAGTTTATTGAGGTATGTCCTCTTATTAACCACGATACGACGTGCATGGTTGGTCAAAATTAGTTATGTACCCACTCGGCTAAGCCTCTTGGGTACATAACATTTTGACCAACTTTTGACGTCATATCGTGGTAAATAAGAGGGCATACCACTCTAAACCATCGGAAATCTGTTAAATTTTTTCCTGCAGGGGCCGTGGTAATTGGTACTGGTTGCCTTACACTGACTCCAAGAATACCAAAAATCTTATTTTCACGGATCTTGCCGAGCCATTCTATCTACCAATGAACTCGAGAACGAGGGTCTGGTACGGAGAGGATTTGGCCAACTATTACGAGGGCAATAATCATGGCCGCGTATGTGTCAATGTCTATGCGAGGTTCTTGAATTAAGAAACAACTCGTTCTTTGGAATTGTAATGCTTTGCAATTCACTAATAAAAGAAAGGTTAAATCCATATGATGGCAGAGTTGTTTTGTGTTTTTACAAGAAAACGATTTCAAATAGGGGGATATTTTTACGGACGGTACCTTTCTTGCACTGCATTGAGGGAATAAAACTTAAACTATTTCGGCGTTATGCTTTTCTATAACAGATAAGTTGTAGTCATGCATAACAGAATGATATCGTGTGTTCGCTCCCTTAAAGATAAACTCCATCCACTCTAAGCAAGGATATTCATAAACGTTAATTGTTAATTCGCACGTTTGCTAATCGGGAAATTCCGTAGTTCCGAGAATTCAAGGTTCCAGACTTGAAAAAAATGGTGCTTTGGCCGTACAGAACGTAGCAGTGGTTAGTGCTTAAACTATAAAGCATTCATGGCGAGAAATTATGGACACGCACGCGCAGTATTACCACCCCTAGATTACCAGGGATTACCATCCCTAGATTGAGAGAGGATTATTACCTCTCTTTGCCAAGCCACTGGCCTAGGGGATCATTACCCCTAGCCCAAACCGCTGCAGCCTGGGGATTATCACTCCTAGAGTAAGGTTTATCACCTGTTTCCAAAATACTGACCAGTATGCAGAGGGAGTACTTAATCCCTACACCTCTTTACCCCACAAAGTGTTGCACTGTTGTTTCTATAGTATATAAGCTAAGTGGATGGAAGAATTAACTTTGTATAGGATAAAAGTCAAAAAGGATATTATCTCATATGTGTCCAGGAATTTCCAAAATGTTCTCTCTGATCTTGCTTGTAGACACCGAGAGCAAACTGTCAAATTAAACTCATAGATAAGATATATCCTTGTATATTCTTTGCGGTATGAGCACAATTTCTCCGAAGTTGAATCAAGAAGGCATTATAGGGCGTTGATTCACACCAGCATCATTGAAGAAGTAAACATTTTACAGCATGGGTTCCATTATAGACCGTAGTCATCATAACTTTTTTCCTGCCCAAAATTTGCCATTCAAATGTGTACTCAAGCTGTACCTGTAATAGGTGATACGATTCTGAAACTTTCAGAAAAATCGTACACGAGGATGAGGAGAAAAAAGCAAAGGACTAGAAATATATGTGTTTGAATTTCCGCCGTCATAGGTCATCCACTTAAAAAATATTAAAATAAAGTACACTTATAAAATATAGGATAATCAAATTACAATATATGAAAAATTCAGTTAAATTGACGCTATAGTTATGCGAAGCGAGAGAGAATAAAGTTGAGCAAAATTCGCACTGAATTAGTTGGAAGTCCGAACTAGGCTTTCTTGTAACAAAGCAGCATAATGCCAGCAGCCAATCAGAAGCCACGATTCTGTGAACATGATTGACGGCTGATTTTGTCATGAATAATAGTCTCCGCCCATTGATGTGCAAAATTTCTCGCCATGGTTGACAGTGTTTGTTCCTAAGAGGTAACTGCTACTCTCAAATCATTCAGTAGATTATTTCAGAATAGCGTTAAAAATCTACAAATAAATCAGGGATATTTAAAATCGTTGCATAACTTGATTATGTATCTTCTGTTGTGAACCTCGTCAACAAATGCTACGGATACCACGATGATAGTGTCATCATGCAATAACAAAATATTACTAACAAAACTAAATGTTTGAAATGCCATAATAATTCGTCTAAAATCTCAAATTCTAGCTGTTCTAAAATTTCGTAAATAACTACAGTTCTCATATTTCATATTATTTCTTATATTATATGTATGTAAACGCAATGTAATGTATGTCTCGTGCAGAGCCCCATTTAAACCAGCTATGCTGAACTGGACATCTCTGCCTAAATATTGCTGATAAATAGATAAATAAATAAATAATTTTGCTTGTGACTGACTTAAGGTTTTAACTCTCTTATAAACGGAAACTGTATTATCTGCTCTTATATATGTTGCCATCAATCTTATATTTACATTAAAGTTTTTATAATAATTAAGTATCTATAGGTTTTCATTTTGACGCAGCTACGAGGTTGCTGGAGAATTAGTTTTCACTAATCTCTGAGTGCAAATGGTCTATTTGATGCTTTAGTTGACTTACACTCGCTTCATGGTGATGCCACGTACTATGCATAAAATTGCTTAGACAAACCGTAAAAAGTATTAGATGTCAAAGTTTTTGTTTATGAATTCCTTCAGTTCAGTTTTCCAAGACAAACTTTACACAAAAGGAAATAGAGAAATGTGAGAGAAACAGGAGAGAAAAAGAAGGTTGTGAGGAACGTAATGAAGGAAGGGAGGGAGAGAGGGAGGAAGCAAGGAAGGAAAGAAGCAAGAGGCAAGGAAGGAAGCACGCAAGGAATCAAGGAGGCAAGCAATGCAGCAAGCAAGGAAAGAAGCAAGGAAGAAAGCACGCAAGCAAGGAAAGAAGCAAGGAAGAAAGCAAGCAAGCAAGGAAAGAAGCAAGGAAGAAAGCAAGATGTAATTCAATTTAAAGTGGGACGAAATAGGTGAAATTACAATGCATAAATAAGTTAAGAACAGTTCTTAGATACAATATGTTTGAAGGGAATTGCTTATAAATAATATGCTATACAAAAATAATGATGACGAAAATACTATCGAGATAATAAGAAGTTTTTATAGTTTGTTTTAAACATCCGATGAGATGAGCTCGTTTTAATACGATGGGTACATCGTTCCAGCTTACTGCACTTGCATATTTCACGCTAAATTTACCGTAATTTAGGTTTACACGGGGCAGAGAAAGATGTCTATTCGATGCAGAACGGGTATTATAATTGTGAGACAACTGTACTTCCTTAAAATAATACTGGAAAATTTCAGGCAATTATTGATTAACATGTTTATATGCAATTTCACAAAGCTGAAACTTGACTATCTCAAAGATGTTTAGAATCTCTAATTTTTGAAAGAGTGGTCTACTAGGAGTTCTTGCGCGTGAGAAGGTAATTATACGAAGGGCTCGTTTTTGAAGAATATGAAGAGGTAATACCTTTGTTTTATAATTACTTCCCCATATGAGCGCACCGTATGATAAATGCGAATATATAAAACTATAGTACAAACATTTTCATGATATCAAGATTAAGGTACTCTCTACATTTATATAAGATTCCAACTGATTTGGCAATCTTCCTTGAGATATATGTGATATGTGAATCCCACGACAAGTGTTCGTCTAATCGGAACACCTAAAAATTTTGTGCTACTGACTTTACCAATAAATTGTCTGTTTTTAAGACTAATCAAATCTTCAACACTGTTACCCGTAACATTTTTAAGTTTTTGACGAGAACCAAAGATTATATACTTTGTTTTTGCTAAGTTAACTGTTAGCTTGTTGGCCTTGAACCAGTCATCAAGTAAGGCAAGCTCCTTGTTCAATACTTGGATGGCACTCTTTATTGTAGAATGATGAGATAAGAGGTTCCAAGTATTGACCCTTGAGGAACCCCGTATGATATTGGCAGATGATTTGACTTTACTTCAATTAGCTTAAAGAGAGACCAATATTAGTGCCCGAGGGGTGACTTTCGCACATAGTAAAAAACCGTTGAACGTTTCCTAACTTTTCTGTGAACAGACAAGAGCCAGTTTTCAGCAATTGTTATGTTATTTTGATTTTCGTTTTTTTGGGGGGTTATCGCCATGTCTTGGTTTATCTAAGTTAGGGCATTTAGAAGTTGGTAATTGACGAGAATATTAGCATCGATAATTGTAGCCAGCGGCGGCAACACCTATCCGTTTCTATGAATATTTTGAAAAAGATGAATAAACCTCTTAAAGCGTTTTTCTAAGATTGCTATATTTAAAGGGTCACGCCAGGATGTGAACTGTATGCTTTTCAGTAGTAAAGGCAACTCCAGTCTTCTCGCTGCACCATGTTGTTGTACGTTGGCTTAGCCATCTTGGCTTTATCTTCCATGGTTTCCTCCACGGCTGTCGAAGTTCAAGGTAAGATAAAATATACTTGATGCAATTCTTTCTTCTTTTATTCTTATACTTGTTGCTTTTATTTAAAGTAGCTCTAAAAATAGGAATTGAAAAGAAAAGAGAGAGATTTTAGAAAAAAATATATAGCAATCGTTAATGTGGCACATTTCTTGTCCCTCTCGTTCTTGTGATCATTCCTGTTCTTCTTCGTTTTTGATCATGTGGTCACACGAGAACAAAAACAAAAACAAGACTACACTAAACTAAACTAAACTAAACTACACTAAAAAGAAAAGAAAAAGAAAAAGAAAAAGAAAAAATCGTGAACATGGCACTGATTAAAACAATGTCTCGTTTCTTATACGTACAACAACAACGTTACATTTAGAAAATTGCATTGCAACATAAACGAACCATTTTATTTGTCTTGATTTTTTCGTAAACTGTGAACTTTTTCTCTGATTAGTTCATTTAAAATTGCAATCTACCTGCTTTTACTCCCCTTGTCCTCGTTTCCATTCACCTTCTTCCTGTTCTTTTCCTTGCAAAAAGAAAACTCAACGGTGGTTATTAAGATTTGCTATCGTTATTATCCTTTCTTCTTTAGAGGATCAATCAGCTTCTTATACAGATTGGTTGAAGTTGAGTCCACAAGAGGTATGCTTTGAAGGAAGACACAATAGGCCTGGAAGCTTTAATAACTACGTGAAAGCTGGTCTTGTAGTGGGAATCAAACTGGTCCACGTGTCCGGACAAATTCGCTGTGTTTCTTTAGTAGAATACAACAGTCGTTGGGGATGTGGCCATTACGCTCCCTTCAAGCCAAATCCTCTTAATGTGATTGTGACAGATCAATATGACCAGATTCTCTTCCCAAAAAAAGAAAATCTAGGGTACGTCTTAACTCTTAACTCATGCATCTGTTAAGAATATATGTTGTCCATCCTCCACAAAGCTGAGCTTAATTTTGTGCCATATAAAAAGCTTAAACTACAAAGCAACATACGCTTAACTACATATAAGCATGCTGAAGGCTCGTTTGCATTAGCAATTTTCTCGCGCGACTTGAGCGGCGATTTCAATTATTATTATTATTATTATTATTATTATTATTATTATTATTATTATTATTATTATTATTATTATTATTATTATATGATGAGAGTTAAGGCACTAGGCCGTGTGGGATAGCCTCAGAGATAATAATATGCGTAATGGATAAGTTGCGAGCCTTAATGTGAGCGACTGAAGAAGACTGCCGTTAGGCCTTAGACAACTTCAAGTCGACTGAAAAATATTTATGAAATGATATATGAAAAATATTATTATATGTCTTTTTTTAAAGGCCTCATCACGGTCTCTGGTATTGGCTTCCCTTCACTCACAGCGTCGCTTCCAAAGAACTCATCTTCACAAACTTCGCCACGCCATTCTACTTCCCTGAGAAGCAAGAGATGAGGATTTGGTTCGGAGAAGATCTGAGGAACTGGGCTGAAGCAGACAACCAGGGTCGTGTTTGCGTGCATGTTTATGCCAAATTCTTAAATTAAGATCGTTAACAGCGGAGGTCACAGGTTACCATTGCGACCCCCTTTCTATCTTAGAATTACTTGGTTTAAACATTAAATATTGTTAACTGCTATTGATATTAAAAAGGTGCTTCTTATTAGTTTAATTATGAACCCCCATTCTCAAAATCCTGATCCGCTCATGCATCTAGTACCTTTGATCAGTGTAATATCGTCTTTTCAAAATAAAGGCAAACTCTAAAATTGATTCTTTGTGTAGTCTTATTTTTCAGACGGGTACAGTTGAATTAACCAAAATCACTAAAGATTGGGCGTCCAGTAATAAGCCCAAATTCATATGAAAGCGATTGACGTTCAATTTTTCGTATTTGCGGCTATTGATAAATGATACAAATGAATGGGGAAAATCTAAAAAATGCAGAATGCTAGTTTATAAGGCGCTTTTGTTTTCCTATAAAAGTACGGAAGTTCAGGGACCGCGGAGCACCAAAAGTGGTGGGGCTATGTAAGAGACTAATATGGGAAACGTGAAAGAGCTAGTGCTGTAGCACTACCAGCCCCTTCCCCTCCGCAGTCCATGAAGTTGTACAGGTAGTAAGAATACCGCTTCAAAGGATGCGGTTTATGCACCCAGGATCACATATTCACGATTATGGACCTCAATTTGAACGTGTGTTTTTTTAACGATGATTGATACCAGTTTGGTTTTTGAAATAGAATGTGAATATTATTTTAGTTTTCACATGATTTCTAGGGTTGATCGTCACAATAGTTTGTCTTTGACAAGTTTATTTAATTTGAAAAATATTTATCAGACAAATTTTGATTTTATCATTTATAACATTTGGGGTTATAACGCTACATGCAGGACAGAGGTGACAATACTTGGGGTCCCTAATTCGATGGCTTGGTTCAAATTGTTGCTTAAATTTTGCTGATATAAAAACACTGAGAAATAACGAGGGCCGGATTATAATAGCTTATAAATACCGTCTAATACTCCGATTCAATTAAAATTCGGGGTAGCAGAGGTATAAGGCTTAATAAAGGCCCAAATCCAAAATTGATGAAGTACTGAGTCGAAGCCGAAGTTTGTGACATAAAACCTGAAGATTTTAATTCCCTCGAACATCGGTAAAAGCTTATACTAGCTGTAATTAAGCAATTTGCTTCCAGAAGAAACGAAATGTTGAAGAGCCGTTAACAATCTTTATAGGCCTGGGGCACTTGGATGAAAACGCCCCCATTTTCGAAAGTCCGAATAATTCAAATATTTGAGGAAAATATTACTCAATTATGATCAGGAAAACCAGATTTGCTAAAATCTTAGCCTTGGAGCCACTTGCAGTTGAGAAATTTTGGTTTAAAAACTAAAAGAACAATAGGGTTGAGTAAATGACATCATTTACTCACAATTTAGATGCTGAAAAATATGAACAATTTTTACCCACTACTTTTAACTGTGAAGAAAATATGTTGCTTGGATACTATTAGAGCCATATAGATAGGTTTAACCAAGTTTCAAGTCATTTCCAATTTTCATCGATTTTCGTCCAAGTGCCCCTTTAAAAAAGCTTGTTATTTCCCTTCAGCAACTTTCACAAAAACACTTTTTATTTTCCCTCGAACTTCGGTAAAATATCGGAAAGCTTATACTAGCTGTAAGTAATTTTCTTTCGGAAGAAAGCAGCTTTAATCAAGGAATATTAACTGCTTAAACACTGGGTAAAACAAAACTTACTAAAACAGCTTAATTTTATGGCACCGTTTTTCTTTTTATCAAAACGGCAAGACGCGCGTTTTGGACATGTAGTTAGAATTTGTTTTTGATGGTTATATCATTACAAGAAAATCAAATGGGTTCTCGTGCAGTTTGAAAAAAAAATCACGAGTGCAATTTGAAAATCTTGATTTTAAACTGCACTCGTGATATCTTTTTTCAAACTGCACTCGAACCCATTCGATTTCTTATACAAACGAAATGTTGAAAAGCAACGCAAACAGAGCACAAGAATTTGTTGTTAACAATCTTTAAAAAAGCTTGGTATTTCCAATTATAGCAACTTTCACTACAAAAAAAAAACACTTTAAATTTTAGCCTAAGCAATGAGAGCATAATAGAACTCTATATATGATTTTAAAGTGCCCTTTTCTCGAACTACCTATGGCCTTAATTTGCTTAATGGTCGCACGCAGTTACCTAAATTGGAGACATAAATAGAGGCCAGATTATTTATCCTCATCAGACGAACAGAACGTTTTCCAAGCATCATGTTGTCTTTGGTGGTTTTCCTTGTTTCCCTTGCTCTCAGCCCTTTGGTTCATGGAGCGGTGCCCCAGTCGCCAGTATCAGACTGGACGAAGATTAGTGCTAATGAAGTGTGCTTTAAGGGACGTGCCAATGGCTATGGTTCCTTCCATAACTTTGTCAAGGCTGGTTTGGTAGTGGCAATGAAGCTGGAGTACTTGTCGGGAGAGATTCGATGCGTGGCTGCTGTCGAGTACAACAGTCGTTGGGGTTGTGGTGACTATTATTGGACAAAAAAATGGCCCCTCAACGTAGTGATAACTGACGACAAAGACAAGATTCTCTTTCCCAAGGACAAGCGTATTCTTAGGTTTGTATGCATATGTTTGTATATGAATGGAAATGGATTTGGGTATGTTGACGGACGGACGGACGGACGGACGGACGGACGGACGGACGGACGGACGGACGGACGGACGGACGGACGGACGGACGGCGAGCGATCGATGAAACAAAAATTATGGAATTTATTTTACATCTGATTATTTGTCCTGCAGGGGCTATGGTAATTGGTACTGGTTGCCTTATACTGACTCCAAGCATACCAAAAATCTTATTTTCACGGATTTTGCCGAGCCATTCTATCTACCAATGCACGCGAGAACGAGGGTCTGGTACGGAGAGGATTTGGCCAACTATTACGAAGGCGATGATCAAGGCCGCGTATGTGTCAATGTCTATGCGAGGTTCTTGAATTAAGAAACAACTCGTTCTTTGGAATTGTAATGCTTCGCAATTCACTAATAAAAGAAAGGTTAAATCCATATGATGACAGAGTTGTTTTGTGTTTTTACAAGAAAACGATTTCAAATAGGGGGATATTTTTACGGACGGTACCTTTCTTGCACTGGATTGAGGGAAAAAACTTAAACTATTTCAACGTTATGCTTTTCTATAACAGATACAATAAGTTGTAGTCATGCATAACAGAATGATATCGTGTGTTCACTCCCTTAAAGATAAACTCCACCCACTCTAAAGCAAGACCAAAACATTTATAAAAGTAAATTGTTCGTACGTTTGATCGACAAATTCCAAGTACGTAAGTTCTGAGAAATCAAGGTCAGACTTGAAAAAAAAATGGTGCTTTGGCCGTACAGAATTCGAACGTAAAAGTGGTTAGCAGCTATACGAAAAACTAAGCGCGAACAGGATTGTTGTTGTAATTCAAGCGGCCCTCGCCCGAGTCTTAAAAGTCATATATCTCACAGAATTTGAGGAGATGGATCGCAAAGATTTACTTTAATTTTTTAAACAACACGTATACTTAAACTTTTTTCCTCTAAATTCTTTAAAAAGCTTGTTTTTGTATTGTGAAGAGACTTGGAGCAAGGGCCGCTTGCCTAAGCATCGAAGTGCGCTGTAATTGGACGGTTCGTGCGTGCTCCGGACACCTGGTAGCATGCTTAAACTATAAAGCATTGTTGACAGTGTTTGTTTCTAAGAGGCAACTGTTTCTCTCAAATTATTCGGTAGATTATTTCAGAATAGCGTTAAAAATCTACAAATAAATCAGGGATATTTAAAATCGTTGCATAACTTGATTATGTATCTTCTGTTTTGAACCTCGTCAAACTAGACGCTCTAGGAGCGTATACTCGTGCCCATTGGTGAAAGGCGTAAGCTTTTGAGAACATGGAGGTCTGAAAATATATAGCAGACTTAGTTAGAACTGATAAGCCTCTGATTACCTTTGAGTTCATTTGAATTTCATTTGAGTTCATTTGGCATTCGTTTGAGTTCATTTGGCATTCGTTCGGCAAAGTTTGGCATTTCTCTTTGAGTTCGTGGAACGACCCGTTCCGAAAACGCTCGACATCTTTTAGTGTGGGTCTACCACGAATGTCGTATGCATTTGTGTTTATTTTGAGCCTCCCCGAAGCAAAATAACTCGCCATAATTATCTTCAATTCGATCACAACCTTCTACAAGTCCAAATCTGAACCCGGGGGGGGGGGGGGGGGGAGGGGGGTACTACCACCGCAAAATTGGGTGGGGATGTACCGCCAGGTCCTCAAAACCCTGACCCTATCCCAGACCTAGAATTTGGATTTCATATACCCTACCCCAGACTACACCTACATTTTGTTGACATGCAAAAAACGGTTATTCAATAGATTTCAATAACTATTTGGCAATTGTTTAATTGAATTTAAATTGTTTTTTTTTTTTTTTTTTTTTTTTTTGTGCCGGCAGAAAACGTAGCCTACCAGGCTAAAACAACTAAAACATAACCCTATCCCAGAAAAAAATGTCAAAAAGATACCCTATCCCAGACAAAAACCTTACCCTTCCCCAGACAAATTGTAAAAAAATGATACCCTACCCCAGACCTAAAAGCCAAAAAACCATACCCTATCGGGCGGCACATACCCGTATAGCAAATATAGGGGAGTACCCCCCCCCCCCCCCCCCCGGATCTGAACAATGGTGGCCAACTCGAAAGTTCATTACTACTTTGGCCACCACACACGTTTACTATCTCTTAATTAAGTATATTATTTAAAATATGTGAATTTCTATATATTGTATTTATATAATTATATTTAGCAGTTATTCGCCGAAGGCGAAGTGATTATCGATGAATATTTACCGAGCGGCGAGGTAAATATTCATCGATAATCACTGAGCCTGAGGTGAATAATTGTTTTAGTATAAATAAAAAGGTGATTATTTCAAAAAAGAAAGAAGGAAACAACATTGAAAGTGAAAATATTTTATTTTTTAAAAGCGCGACAGCCATTTTGTCCGAAAAGGTGATTATCGGCTGATAATCCGAGATAGAGAACCAATCAGAGCGCGCGATTTTGTATAATCACCTTTGTATTTATACTAAATATGTATAATTCTGCTTAGAGAAAAATTGTAAATTGTAATAGCACGTGTGAATAAATTATAGTCTAAAAAAAAGTCTGAAGTCTTAAAAAGCTTAAGGGTGTTGTGTCGCGCGCAGGCACATCAACCTCGTGACTTGCCTCGTTTTCATGCATCATTCAAACACGTGAAATGCACATTCTCGACATAGAAGAGACACTTGAGAAAAAAGTTCGCGTATGCGTGCCTTTCCGCACGCTTTCCGAGAATTTACAAGAGTTTGAGTGACAAAATAAATTTTTGTTTTCTCAGAGTATACAAAAAAATTCATGGGTATACTTTTGTGGGACCAAGATACTGTATTAATAAAGGCAATATGAAAGAATTAGCCTTAAGTTTTAATGACTGACTCTAAGTTTTGTCTTTTCGTAAAAACTATTCTTCAGGCAAGTGTGAAAGTCAAATTTGCATATTTTGACAATAGCAAGAAGACGCTTTTGACTAATTTGCATACGACTTAGAGCATGCGCAGACGTTTTCACGCGTGTCCATAGAAGATAGATATAAAGCCTAAACCTAGACTCGGCCCGGCCTAGAGGCCTGGGCACGAGTAAAAATACTACGGTTACCATAACCTGAGTATCAGGTATCTCCAAGCGGGGGGAGGGAGGGAAGGGGGAGTGGAGAGGGGAAAGGAGAGCCTGACACAAACACATATCGAGCCGCCTTCCCCACCAATCCCATTCACTTCCGGTTTGGAGATGAAGTGACAACTGTCAAAACATGGAAATTGTGCGCTGTTTATAGTACACGTGAAATGTCGAGAGCGGTCGAAAAAAATTGCTGTTTATATCTAGAAAATCTACAAACTAATTATGCATTTCGTGCATCAACCGTCCCTTTGTTTTGTGCCACCACAAACAAAGAATATTGCTCGTCATATGGTGGAAAAGCCGTCATTTTGAGTCATTACGAGCTCTTGTTATTCGTATCAACGAGAGTGTTGGAGCGGAGCTGTGAAGATAAGATTAGATTCTTTTGTCCTCTTACCCAATCACCGCAAAGTCCGGAATTCGGACGCGAACACAACGGTCGATATGTGTTTGTGTCAGGCCCTCCTTTCCTTTCTTCCCCTCCTCCCCCGCTCTTCCCCTAGAGCCTGATACTCAGGTTACGGTTACCACGATGATAGTGTCATCATGCGATAACAAAATATTACTAACATAACTGTTTAAAATGCCATAATAATTCGTCTAAAATCTTAAATTCTCGCTGTCCTAAAATTAATTTTAACTATATTTCTAAATATTTTCCAAATCTATTGACATACATTTGTAAAACGATGTATAATTTAGTTTTTCTGGAAAAAAATAACTTCAAAAGCTTGATTACCGGTGATGTTATGATTTTTTTCGTAGAGAGTTGAATTGCTTTTCGCTTCTTCACTTCAAAGTTGTCGATATGCTTGTGTTTAATCGTAAATATCTTGAAAACGACCTCGGGACTCCCCTTTTTCTTTCCAGATTTGAAACCAGCATTAAATATTAGTTTAGAAAATTATGATTCAAAAACGTTTTCATGGATTTTTTCTATAGTAGGCACTCACATTAAATACCTTCTTATACTCCGGTTCAGTTAAAATTCGGCGAAGCAGAGGTACAAGGCTTAATAAAGCGCTAAATCCAAAATTATGAAGTACTGAGTCGAGTCAAAGCGGTTTGTGACATAAATTCTGAAGATTTTAGAAAGCTCATACTAGCTGTAACTAAGCATTTTGCTTTCAGAAGAAAAGAAATGTTGAAGAGCAACGTAAACAGAGCCCAAGAATTTGCTAACAATCTTTAAAAAAAGCTTGTTATCATTTCCCTTCATAGCAACTTTGGCACAAAAACACTTTTTATTTTCCCTCGAACTTCGGTAAAATATCGGAAAGCTTATACTAGCTGTAAGTAATTTTCTTTCGGAAGAAACGAAATGTTGAAGAGCAACGCAAACAGAGCCCAAGAATTTGTTGTTAACAATCTTTAAAAAAAGCTCGTTATTCTTTCCCTTCATAGCAACTTTCACAAAAACACTTTTTATTCTCACTCGAACTTCGGTAAAACATCGGAAAGCTTATACTAGCTGTAAGTAATTTTCTTTCGGAAGAAAGCAGCTTTAATCAATGAATATTAACTGCTTAAACACTGGGTAAAACAAAGCTTACTAAAACAGCTTAATTTTATGGCACCGTTTTTCTTTTTATCAAAACGGCAAAACGCGCGTTTTGGACATGTAGTTAGAATTTGTTTTTGATGGTTATATTATTACAAGAAAATCAAATGGGTTCTCGTGCAGTTTGAAAAAATATCACGAGTGCAGTTTAAAATCAAGATTTTCAAATTGCAGGAGTCGGAGGCGATTTGAAAATCTTGATTTTAAACTGCACTCGTGATATTTTTTTCAAACTGCACTCGAACCTATTCGATTTCCTATATAAACGAAATGTTGAAGAGCAACGTAAACAGAACACAAAAATTTGTTGTTAACAAGCTTTAAAAAAGCTTGGTATTTCCCTTCATAACAACTTTAACAACAACAACAACAACAACAAGAAACCACTTTAAATGTTTGCCTAATGTATATCCTTTTTACCTAAGCAATGAGAGCTTAATAGAACTAGACCCTTATGAATCCTACAATGCTTTATTTTGCGTGTTTGACGTCAAAATTATTCTTTTGAAATCTGTTCCTTTTCGGAAAGAAATTGAAAAGAATGAATTTGACGCCCAACGCGCAAAATAAAGCATTGTAGGATTTATTAAAGTGCACTTTTTTCGAACTGCCTATGGCCTTAATTTGCTTAATGGTCCCACGCAATTACCTAAATTGCAGACATAAATAGAGGTCAGATTATTTATCCTCATCAGACGAACAGAAAGTCTTCCAAGCATCATGTTGTCCTTCGTCGTTTTCTTTGGTTCCCTTGCCTTCAGCCCTTTGGTTCATGGAGCGGTGCCCCAGTCGCCAGTATCAGACTGGACGAAGATTAGTGCTCATGAAGTGTGCTTTAAGGGACGTGCCAATGGCTATGGTTCCTTCCATAACTATGTCAAAGCTGGTTTGGTCGTAGCAATGAAGCTGGAGTACTTGTCGGGAGAGATTCGATGCGTAGCTGCTGTCGAGTACAACAGTCGTTGGGGTTGTGGTGACTATTCTTGGTCAAAAGGATGGCCTCTCAACGTAGTGATAACTGACGACAAAGACAAGATTCTCTTTCCCAAGGAAAAGCGTCTTCTTAGGTTTGTATGCAGCTGTATGTATATGAATGGAAATGGATTTGGGTATGTTGTATAAGGACGGACGGATGGATGGATAGATGGATGGTTGATGGACGGACGGATGGATGGATAGATGGATGGTTGATGGACGGACGGATGGATGGATAGATGGACGGACGGACGGACGGACGGACGGACGGACGGACGGACGGACGGACGGACGGACGGACGGACGGACGGACGGACGGACGGACGGATGGTTGATGGATGGACGGACGAAAGAGCGATCGATGAAACAAAAATTATGGAATTTATTTTACATCTTATTATTTGTCCTCCAGGGGCCATGGTAATTGGTACTGGTTGCCTTACACTGACTCCAAGAATACCAAAAATCTTATTTTCACGGATTTTGCCGAGCCATTCTATCTACCAATGCACGCGAGAACGAAGGTCTGGTACGGAGAGGATTTGGCCAACTGGTACGAAGGCGATGATCAAGGCCGCGTATGTGTCAATGTCTATGCGAGGTTCTTGAATTAAGAAACAACTCGTTCTTTTGAATTGTAATGCTTCGCAATTCACTAATAAAAGAAAGGTTTAATCCATATGATGACAGAGTTGTTTTGTGTTTTTACAAGAAAACGATTTCAAATAGGGGGATATTTTTACGGACGGTACCTTTCTTGCACTGGATTGAGGGAATAAAACTTAAACTATTTCGGCGTTATGCTTTTCTATAACAGATACAATAAGTTGTAGTCATGCATAACAGAATGGTATCGTGTGTTCGCTCCCTTAAAGACAAAGGTACAAGAATACCCCCTCCCCGGCTTCCTTCATCCGTCACTTTTCGATGCCACTGAAATTTAAAAATATTCTGACCTGGGTGGTTCCCTAGAAGTTTAAAATCAGTTGTGGTAGCGGCTGCCGGCATACTAAGAAAAATATCGCATTAGTTAAGCAATGAAACGGGAAGGCAAAACTTTCGTCAAACTTTGGTATCTTGTCACATTTCATTTTAAGCTGATTACCAAACATTTTGGAACATGAAATACAATGGAAGTCAATGCACAGCTTGGTCGTCTATTTATCCAGTACATCACCATAATCGTTTTTCATTGGTGCAGGTCCTGCAGATGAAAAAAGAAAAAAGAAAAAGGAAGAAAAATATTAAAGAAAAGGAAAGGAAACGAAAGGAATGGAAAGGAATGGAAAGCAAAGCAAAGAAAAAACGGGAATGAATGAATAAATGAATAAATAAATGGATGAATGGATGAATGGATGGATGGATGGATGGATGGATGGATGGATGGATGGATGGATGGATGGATGGATGGATGGATGGATGGATGGATGGATGGATGGATGGATGGATGGATGGATGGATGGATGGATGGATGGATGGATGGATGGATGGATGGATGGATGGATGGATGGATGGATGGATGGATGGATGGATGGATGGATGGATGGATGGATGGATGGATGGATGCATGGATGGATGGATGGATGGATGAATGATAATATTGTACTCGTGTAATATTGTACTGCCCTTGAGAATGTGAAAAATAATATGTAAAAGAGGGGGAAAATAACAAAAAATATTTTTCATAATTTCGTACCTCCTCGTTGCCTCTTGGTGCGAGAGCTTTTATCCTCATCCCTGTCACTCCTGTACGATGTGTCATCTTCAGACCATAGTGATGAGGATGACATATCTATCTGATATGAATCTGTTGGAGAGCGGTAATCATCGGCTTCTCTATACTCATCTCGTTCCTCAGCCTAAAGATGTGAAAAAGAGGCAGCAAAAAAAAGGATTTGAAAAAGTTGCAGCCATTATCATTGCACATTATCAGCAACCACCACAAGCACTTCCCTGCGTACTGCCCTCCGAGTGGGTTGGATGAGGAGGAAACCCTCCCCTATCCCATCATCCCCAGCTGACTACAGGCTAATGCTTCCTTGGACCATACTAGTCTTGTAAGTCAAGGACAGCATTGACTACAGCGCCGGTCAACGGACAATGTCCGGCCAGAATTGGAACTTATCTGGCTAAATCTTTGCCTTACCCGTCATTTTGACCAGTAACGTTTGGGAGAAACGGAGTATAACCAAGCTAAAACTAATTTGGCTGGTCATCATGACTTGTGACTGACTGGCCATTATTTCGAGTCTTGGACCATCATCTTGGACCACGCGGGGAGTGGTTGCCCAATTCTCCCGAGCCAGGGGCTCATATGTTTAAAGCGTTCGAAGGTGCGCCCTTTACCCCCTCAAACTATCAGTGCTCCTTATTACGGGTATTTAAAGCTAAAGCTACACAGAACAGAGAGAAGTCGAAACAGGCGTGGAGATCCTGAGGATCGAACCGTGGACCTCTAGCTCCGAAGGCCGCGCACTAACCAACTGAACTACGCCTGTATACTGTACCTTTGGTGTTTGAGAAGCAATTGGTGGGTGTGGTCCAGTGTTCGTCCACTGATTACGATTGCGTCTTCTTAATTCTTCATAACTTGTATACCTATCCGAGTGTTTCCTTTCATCGTCAGTCATCCCTAGTGGATTCGGCATCGTCCAGGTATCACTACTACTAACGGTGCGTTCTCTGTTCAAACTTGTTGAAGACTTAGGCACTTCATCATGAAAAGCAGCCTCTGAGGTTCAAGATAAAAAGAGTGGGATGGCTTGTTCATTATCGTTACTTTATTACATGAAATTTTCGCGAAACCTTAATTTCGTGAAAATATGACGGACTGGAAAATTAAGTCATCCTCCATTTTTGAGAAAGTAAAGAATTTAAGGTGGCCCGCACCTATTGATTTGTTTGACGGGCATGAAATTCAATTGCGTCTTTTTGCATCAAAACCTTGTTTGATTTCTGAGAAATTTGGAGTCATAAATCTTCAAGCCTTGAACTATGTACCAGTAATTGTTTTTTTCTAAATTTGGTAAAATTGTTCGAGATATTGACGATTTTAAAAAGTGGCTTTTTGAGAAAAAATGCTTATAAATCACATACAGCAAGTTTCGCGCCAATCTAGTCCTTAGAAGTTACTACACATCCCACCAGTCAGCGCAAAAACTTATAAGGACTAGATTAGCGCGAAACTTGCTGTATGTATTCCTCTATGCCTTTATACTGGCTCAATCAAACATGAAAAAAAATTCATCTTGGATTTTTTGATCGTCAATATCTCAAAATATTTTACTCTTTTCGGAGAAAATTATTTACTGGGACATTATTCAATTTTTTCATGAAATTCATGCCCGTCAAACAAATCAATAGGTGCGGGCCACCTTAATGACCACTTGAAAGCATGGATAAAAGACTTTTTTTATTTTTTATTTTTATTTAACGGCTTGACACAGGCTGGGAACAGACTCGAAGCCCAAACAATCTCAGTCTGAGCTGTTTTTACTGAGAACCGAGTACCAGTGCCTACTGACCCTGATCAACAATGAATGATTTGAACCTGTATTCAATATACTAAAGTCAAGACCAAGGAACTAATGTGAACTTTTTTAATGTTATGTAATAAAGAGGGTTTTCTAAAGGATTTGTGCGTATATGCATGAAATCGCGAAATTAGAGTGATTAAGAATAAGGTTTTTTTTTTTGCAAAATCGCGAAATTTAAGTGTCGCGAAATATGCGACCTCCAAAATCGCAAAATTAACATGTCGTGAAAATTCCATGTTATAAAGTACGAACATGGAGTACAGTAATAAGGTACAGTAGTGGAGTACAGATATGTATGGGAATAGGGGGGAAATAGGGCTGGGATTGAGCAGACACCCACAATTTTTGTATCACATTAATTTGAGCCTTGGAGCTGAGGCAGACTTCGGAGCTCATTTTCTCGGGAAATAAAGACGATAAAAACAAAATAATTACATTTTTGTAATACCACAGTAATACTCTACTGAGCCCCACTCCACTGATCGGTTTTTACGTGCACAGCCTCTTAAGTATAAGACATAACATAATGTTCATCAAACAACAGCACATGGTTGTGGTTACAGTAAGTAATAAGGAAGGGCTGTAGTATGTCTAAGAATTACTGCTAGAGCTATATGAGTCTTACCGGAGTGGCTCTGATGATCATCAGGTGTGAATGCACCTTCATCCCCTGATGTTGGGTACGTCATACCAGCTCTAAATACATGTAGGATTGTGAAAAGAGTACACTTTAATCAGTGAATAAACCTATTTGCGAGTGCAAGTTTTAAGATAAAAATTAGGTTTTAATTGAAATATAGATCTGATATGGAAATGATATCTATTTTGTATCCTTCAAATAATTATTTTAAGGATTCGAAACACTCACTTTTTGTAAAATTCACGGACTTGATCAGCTAATTGTGAGTTCTCCAGTCTCAAAATTTTTTCCATACACGCCTTGCGGTAAGAAGCAATTCCAGATAAAAATCCCAAAGCAAAGACTCCTGCACAAGAGACCAACAAAAAACCTTCAGATGCTATCAAAATATAAAACTTTTAGAACAAATTTTATATCCGTGTAAGCATAACTAAAAAAACTTGGACATCTATTGAACTTCTGTAAAGTACTCTGACTTTGTTCCTGCCTTTAAACCTGCATTCAAAACTTTCCTGTTTAACTTTCCTGTTTTTGAACTATATTATTTAATTACTTATTGCAACCTGCTGTCTGTCTGCTCCTTATGTGAATAGCATTGAAACTTTTGTTAGATGCGTTTTCAAGAATTCTACATTATTATATATCATTATTATCTATAGACTATATCATGATTGTGCCACAGCACTGCATTCTGGGATTATTAAATCAATCAAAAAACACCAACCAAAGGAACAACAAACCATAACATCTTTTGTTTGGTGTTATTTGAGTGAGTTTATAGTCCAGAATGCATGGCTGCCATGCAGCACAATAGCAATATAGTCTATATAAATGTACAGTCAACTCTCGCCTTGGGGACACCCCGATATTACGGACACCTTGCTATTGCGGACAGGAGCAAAATCCCCAGCAAAAAATACTGACAAAGAAATAACTGGAATTAACTCCTGTTATTGTGGACACTTGCTATTACAGACACCTAGGGACGGTCCCGATGGTGTCAGCTGTAATGAGAGTTAACAGTACTAGCTATGTTACAGATAAATATATTATCACCATAGTCAATTATTACCTGGATAATAAAAGCCAGAAAACCTTTTGATGTGTGACAGATATCCTAAACATGAGAAAAACATAACACACTGATCAAGGGGGGATCCACAAATGTTTGAGGGGAGGGGTGGGGGTCCAAAGGTATGGAAGACCTGTTGGACCTTTTCATTACCACTCACTTCTATCCTCCTCTCATATTAAAAATATGGAAAACTAACCAGTTTTCATTCCTTCTCTCAGGATGAGTACTGAAATTGCACCAAGTGGAATTCCTGGAAAAAAGACAAGTTTGAGAAGACAAATCATTGAATGATACATGACAGTTATTACCAGAAATATTATATAACCCTTGCCTAAATTCCTTCTAGAAAGACTTCTAAGCATGTGGGCAGTAAATGTCATCCCTCATTTACATAAAACACTGACAGTGTCAATCTAAACTCCAAATATGGTCTTGCTAGGGCTTGGGAACGTTTAGGTCCAGAAAAGCACTGAAAAACCTCAAAAAATCTCCAGTAGTCATAGGGATAATATGCCAACCATTTTCACAAAAGCTCTTCATAATTTGCCTTGTTTTACCAGCCAATGCATCGTGGTTGGCACATGAATGCCTTAAGTCACATGAAGTTTCGCTATTCTTGGGGTGCATGTTACATCACTAGCCACCATGTTGGCTGACGATAACAAAGCATTCCTCATTAGTTTCTCTTGTTAGATCAACCAACATGGTGGCTGTTTCATTGTTATTTGTATCACAAGGGATTTTGAGTCATGACTTCAAAGCAGCTCAATTTGGAGGACAAAACGCAAGAATTTTAGTCTTCTGAGAATTGCAAAACTATTGTTTTGTCCTCCAAATTGAGCTGCATTCCGAAATCCTGCAAGGGTCTAAGCTTATATGCTATATGAACTTTAAAATTGTTTCTAACTTTACCTCTAAAATAAACACTATTTACTCGACATTCTCGCAGCACAGCTCTTTCTTCGTCCGTAAGCTAAACAAAGCAATGAAAATCAAGCTTAAAAGATCCATTTTAACGAAATAAAAACAATAGTAATCCAGTTAAAGTACCTCTAAAGGAGGCATAGCTGGAGGACCTCCATGAGCCGCCATCTTGAATTTTCTTTGAAGGTTCCCGCAGACCCAGATGTTTATGGGCTCTTATGCAACTTTCGGAAAAATATCGGAATGAAAATCATTGGAAATCTTTTTTTATCTAATTAAATTTTGATAAAGATTTAGTATTTCATTTCATTTCTATGTTACTTAAATGTTATTTCTTTAAAGCCAGAATTCAATTCAAAAGGATAATTTTCGAAAAATTAGATTGAAATTCTAAAGCCGAGTTTTTATTGACTGGCCCGAAAACAATATCCCAATCGATATTTTTTCGTGATAGCTAAGCAAACAGTTCAAAACATGGAGACGACGAAGAGGTTTTGGATCATCGTTCGAGAAGATAAAAGTAATACTATTCTTTTATCAAAGTCAGACTAAAGGTAAACGTTGAAAACATGATAATCTATTTTGATTATTCAGTTGTTTCAGATATCAAGGAAGTTACAATTCCGGCGAAGAGAGAAATTTTCAATTATTCTGATGACAGGCGAATACTTTTGAAGGTAAGCTGTCTAGATGGGCTTGATACGAGAATGAAAATAACCTTATCTTTTTGTCATTTTTATTAATTCAACGGTGATTTTGCATTTGTAGTCCTTATGTACCCAACTGGGAATTAGCTACAAAGATGGCAAAGTCCTAAAGGTGAATAATTCATTATTTTGGGTAAGAGGGGGTGGAGATGGGGGGATGCATGGCAATGCTTCCAGGTTACCTTTCGTTTTCTCTTCTCATTTTCATTCCACCCATCCCCCCCCCTTGACATATAATGAACAGTCTCTTTTTTACCCCTTTTTTCATTGCTACGAACTGATCAAGACATCAGTCTCGACATGGAAAACAGGCAATAGACTGCCGTCAATCAAACAAATTGCTTAGTACCTTTACATAATTTGATTGACAGTAGTCTTGCCCGATTTCCATGTCGTGACCATTGTCTTGATCAGCATGTAGCATTGAAAGCAGTGATGAGCTGATTTCCTTCTTTTTCCTTCAAAGCTAAGAAATGGCAGAGGGTCTCTGGTTCCCATCAGTAGAAGTCTTGCTTCAAACACAGTAACAAGGTACCTGAAATTTCTGTTTCAACTTAGCTGTTACCTGCTCTTTAGTATGGCATGCCAATATTTTTATCTCATTCAGCCCTGAAGGTTTCCATGGCAACCATTATCGAACCATTATTTAGGTGGAGCAGTTGCTTCCGAGGGAAATACCATGCACACTTACAGCCCGAATTGTATTACAATGTATTGTTCTATGTTGTACTGTATGCATTGTATTGTCATATGAATTTACTACTGATTTTGACCTTCCACTTGTGGTCTATGAGTCAATAACTCATAATTTTGGGTTTCTGGCCTAATTGTTAAATAGCTACCTTGGCATAGCATATATTCTCTCCATACCTTACATAAATTCTCACATGACATGGAAAAATATTTTTACAACAGAAACTTTTCATTGATAGTTAAATTGATATTTTGCAGCCCATTTATCTTAGAAGTTTGTGAAACACACAAAACAGGTAATTTAAGAATAACAGTTAGAATATTTTAAGATAAAATATTTTACTTTATAAAGTATTTGATACTGCGTTCTAAAAATATAAACTGTTCAAAACTATTTTATGAATGCAATGTTAATGCTAATGTCTATGTATTGTGATTCTTTATAACCATTTTCTATATTGAATATTTTTAGTAAAACCTGGGCTGAAGCAGATTGTTATACCAAGTCATGGTGAGATTTGCCAGAAAAAGATTGAAACGCTATCAAAGAGGGTATGAATCTGACTAATACAATATTACTGAATATGTTGACATGCATTCCCAACCTTATATAATTTTATAAGTTTAACATTTCAGATAGAAAGACTTGAAAAAATTATCCCAGATTTGCCTCTGTTGAGAAAGGCAAAGCTTGCCAATGTAAGTTATATTAGTTGTTACTGACATCCTACTAACACCCAAATATCAACTGACACTCAAATTTCAACCTATCGTATAGCTACTGTCACCCTTCCATTGACCTACTGACACCCATAACAACAACCTACTGACATCCTACCATCAACCTACTAACACTCTACCAACACCATACTGACAACCTACAAACACCCTATTGACAACCCACCAACACCCTACTGACACCCTACCAACACCCTACTGACACCCTACCAACACCCAACTGACACCCTACCAACACCCCACCAACACCCTACTGACACCCTACCAACACCCTACTGACACCCTACCAACACCCTACTGACACCCACCAACACCCTACTGACACCCCACCAACACCCTACTGACACCCCACCAACACCCTACTGACACCCTACCAACACCCTACTGACACCCTATCAAAGCCCTACTGATACCCTACCAACACCCTACTGACACCCTACCAACACCCTACTGACACCCTACCAACACCCTACTGACACCCTACCAACACCCTACTGATACCCTACCAACACCCTACTGACACCCTACCAACACCCTTCCAACACCTTCCCAACACCCTACTGATGCCCTTCCAACACACTACTGACACCCTGCTGACAACCTACTATCACCCTACTGACACCTTCCAACACCCTACTGACACCCTAACACCCTATCAAATATATCCTAGTGCCCAACCCATTCTGGGGTCACGTTATTTTGCATTTTTCACCAAATCTAATGCAATTTCTATTATTATAAACAGGAAATGAAAGATGTTGAGGCCAGGCTTAGCTTTCTCAATGAAAGAATGAAGGTATATATTTCACTTTTCATGCATAACAGTTGACCTCAATTAAAATCAATTTGCCCTCCAGGTGTTCACACCAACACCCATCCCTTCCTCTCCCCTTCCCTCCCCTCCTCTCCCCTTCCCTCCCCTCTTCTCTGCTTACCTCCTCTCCTTTAAATAGTGATATAATAAAATATAATACTATCCAACAGGAAGCAGAAAGGCAGGAGTGGAAAGGCATGTTTAAGAAGCACCCACTGTGGTGAGGATATATCAGGTCAGTGGGATCCAACTGTCATCTGTAGCATCACACTAGCTTGGCTACTCAGAGAGAGATAATTGGTGTACATAGGTATATATTATTATTACATTATGCCCAGATATAAAGCCTGGATACAAATATTTAAACTTTAAAATGTACAAAATGATATCTTAAACTATCCAGACCATGGCTCATTTAGAATATTTTTTTATGTGTTGGAAATGGTATGGCAAATTCATAGCCATATCGTACATGGTTTCCAGGGAAAAGTGAGGAAAAACAAAAAAAATATGTCAAGGTCAGGGAAAAGTCAGGGAATTCTACTTTCAGTCAGGAAAAAAATTAGATTTTGAGCAAAAGTTATGGAAAAGTAAGGGCATTTGATTGTTCACACAGTACTTGAAAATGTGTGCTTCCTCCTACAGTAGCTGGTATAATGGTTTTATATCATTGTCATCTGCTCAAGACAGGGAACACACAGGGAATGTCTGGCTATGCAGGCTAAATTAAAAACATAGAATATCTGAATTATCGGGTCAGGGAAATCACACTTTAGTAAATGAAACGGGAAACTTTATGATTCCATATCGTCGCAACCATGTTGTAACTGTACCATATCTTATACACCTTGTGGATGGGTGCTGCAAGATTAAGGTCAAACGTCAAACTTCACATGAGCTGTAAACATTAAAAATAATGGATAATAAGGCAGTCTTGTTTTGTGCATTAGGTTTGGCTCATGTGAAGTATGAGGTTTGACCTTGGTCCAAGACAATGGGAAATTATTTCATTATTACAGCATGTTATACTGTGTATGTACTGTAACTCAGTACTGTATGTTTTTCTTTCTTACCGAAAATGCTCTAATTCCAGCTCTCATTGTATATGTTTATATTCTTGTATGTAATTAATGGTTTGCAGCCTGGCGGCCATGCTGGTGGTCTTAACAATGGATATTAATCTTTCAAAAAGAAAGAAATCTTTTGTTAAATACACCAGCATGACATAACGTGAAACAAAAAAAAATATATATATATACATATAATATATTATATTATATTATATTATATACTTACGATCTGATTTGAAAATTTTGCTCTATAAAATTGTAGTTTGTAAATAGCAATGATCAATTGTAAATATTGTGATCATTGAGAGCTTGAAGAATGGATAAAATGGCAATGTATGCCTGCTAATTAAGTTAATTCATGTAATATCTAAAATTATAATATAATATGGTGTGAGTTTCTGAGTCACAGAGTGAGAGAATTATGGCTAACTAGAACAAAGCCTTACTTTCGTTTTCATTGCCATCATACGAGCTAAA
The DNA here is from genome assembly GCA_023349425.1 of Anthopleura sola. Taxonomy (NCBI): domain Eukaryota; kingdom Metazoa; phylum Cnidaria; class Anthozoa; order Actiniaria; family Actiniidae; genus Anthopleura; species Anthopleura sola. The sequence continues at coordinate 5,523,719 of JALHLI010000018.1, read as the reverse complement.
ACAATTCCTAGAACTGCCCCTGAGGAGGAAATTGCAAAAATAACTCTAACAGAACAGCTTGTTCTAGAACGGGAAGTCTTTCGTATAAACGACGTCACACTTAAAAGCTCTATTGAATAATGTGTAGTATTGATCATTATACTTATATAGTATTATACTTGCATCCTTTTCCTCAAAGAGCTGTATATAGGCTGTTATTTTTAACTGGGAAGTAATTATCCCATGATGAATAAATTGTTTTACAAGTCGGTTCGAATGATTTACAGTATATGCACGAAAACAGTCAATTCATGCAAACATATTTCCTTGTTTGAATCAAATATCTGCTTTTACATTTTTTGATGCATACCGACCTCAAAAACAAAAATAGGGAAATCAGAGTACTAAAACCACTAGATTTCTTTTCTTTCCTTTCCTTTCCTTTCCTTTCCTTTCCTTTCCTTTCCTTTCCTTTCCTTTCCTTTCCTTTCCTTTCCTTTTCTTTTCTTTCTTTTTCTTTTTTCATTCGTAGGACCATCTTCTCTTCTCTTCTCTTCTCTCCATTTCTTTCCTTTCCTTTCCTTTTATTGCAAATATTGTAAAAAAAAAGAAAAGGAAAAAGCAAACACCAGGTGTTTCTCAGCCTACTTTATCGACTGACAGTTAATCTTCTAACGACTATAATAACTTACAAGTAGATTATTTTTACCGCCTCCTCGTTAAAAATAACCGTTATATTTTAAGTTATTTAATTACATCACACTTATCTAACTTGTTTTTTTGTTTTTAATAACGGCCGCCTTCTGTACATGTTAGACAGCCGAGTGGCTCTAGTGCTTGGTATATATCGATAATAATGATAACTAAGTTAATATTGCACGCTCGCAGTAAAGATTACTTTCTAGAGACTTCAGTTGTATTGATATTCTTCTTCTACAGTAAACTTTCTTTTTTAAGATAAGGTTATTACTTATATACTAATGATTAATCACTTTTTTAATTAGAAGTCAAATATAATTGGGTTTTTTTCCTTTTATCTTTTTGCGTCCGCTTAAATGAACGTCACTAAATCATGACATATCTAGAGGCACAGAAATTTAGAAACTTAGAATGTTTATAACTGTTTTTGGACTCAGTCTAACATAATCTTTCTATAAGATCGTGACTCACTTTCATTTTTTTTTGGGGGGGGGGGGGGGGGCTGTAACAATATATTCTTTCCGAATATGTATACTTTTTCACTTCTCTTCTTTGTTCTACTATTGTTTTTCTTTCCTTTGACACGAGGATTTTCCCGACCTCTCCTGTTTGTTTTCCTTTCAATTGAGCTTCCGAAAGAATCCATATTGGAGTCGAATTCCCTCATGAAATCCTATCCATTACATTGTAAGATTAATAGCAAAAGATAAAATCAGCTTATGAAGTAAAAAAAAGCGGCACCTGAATCTTTTCTGCCGATGTATTGAAATAAAGTGACGGCAGAGACGAAGTGTTAGCCGCGATACCGTAATCTTTGGAAGGCGTTAAATGATCCGAACTTGTTAAGATGCGGGTCTCGTTAGCCGGGAATCGTTAGGGATTCATTTAAAAAACCGACGCTTTCATTTAGTTGCAAATGCTCCCTTTTCCTTCCGTTTCTTGTATTGTCGAACTTGAAATGTTTTAACCTGTAAATTTCTTGTTTTCGTAATTGATTCTTAACGAAGAAAGCTAAGATAGAAAGAAAGAAACAAACTAAGAAAGAAGAAGGAAGGAGAGAGAGAGAAAGAAGGGAAGAAGTAAGAAAAGAAAGAAAGAAAGAACACAAAAAGTATGGTCGAAACACAGACATCAAAGTAGATCATTTGTAAACCTGGTCTACCACTGAAATCTGACATTACATTAGCTAGCCAAAACAAAACGCCTTGGATTTTCACCGAATAGTCTCCCAGACCCGGCACTGTCGCGGTTTTCCATACTAATGATGATGAGTGCTATATCAACAGGAACTATAGGCTTAGCCGCTTTCATTATTCCTTTTTATTTCCCACAGATTCTTACAGCAATATAACAATTTTACCGGTAGTGCCATTATCATTATCATCAAAAAAGTGCGCCATCCCTTCCGCATGGCTGTTCTCAGTATTGATTAAATCTGATAAAAAGAAAAGAAAAAAAAAAAAAACAAGACGAGCTTGAGCTACCTCTACTTAGTTCCAGTATAGTTAAGTCCGTTTGCAATGTAGCAATTCTGCATGCAATCTAAGTTAGATCGTATGCAGAAATGCTACATTGCAAAGTAAGTGACGTTTTTAAACAATCTTCAAAAAATTTTCAATTTAAGTATATTTTTCTGAATGAACAATTTAAGTATGTTATTTGAATTTTGACATTTTTGCATAATTGTAATTTTTCTCATTTCGTATCGATAATTTGCCTTCTACTTTTTAACACCATTATGTGATGCATAAAAATTAGTTTTACAGGACCTTCTTGAAAATCACTAAAGTGAAGGAGCATCCTGTTAAAATATCATTATAAATAAAAATAAAATAAATACGATTCCTTACATTGCATTCAAAATTGACCGTTAAGAAAGGACTGAAAAATGCTAAATTCTGTGATCATAATAAAGGCGATGTTCCAAGACGATTTGCAACGACGATTTTTCGCGCAAGGCTACGAAATATTCGTCATTTTGAGTTACGAGGTGTTAACTTCAGATCGAAATCTCGCAACGTTTTGCGGAAGTAGGAATAACGCTAAGAATCGTTCCGCCTCCAGGGATACACGACAGCTACGACACGACATTCCTAACGTCATTTTCACAAGCGAAAATCCTTTAATACTGAAAAAAAAAGTTTGAAAACAAATGTTTTTGAAGTTCCAATTTAATAACAAATATTAATTATACAAATATAAAAAAAGCAGATCGTATTCATGAGCTCAGTATTGATGTCTAAAACTCTTGAACCAAAACTTATAGGTAAAAAATAAAGAAGTAATAAGATTCTTGAAATTATCTAGCTATGATTTACGAGAACAAAAGACGGTTGCAAACTTTATCAACTTTTAGTCCACTTTTAAGGACCTGGCTGGCTGAAAGGATTGCTTTATAGAGCCGGAGACAAGATGTCGCTTGATAAACTTGCAATGAGGCTATTTTCCTCGATAGGCTGCTAATAACGAGTTGTATGAATGGCTATCGATCGTAGAGTTAGTCACTTTAGAAAATGGCTTTTTTATTATTACCGATAAAATCAAACTTCTGACATTTGTCAGAAATTGTATGATCTACTCATTCGTTATTATAGTGATGGATGAAGCAACAATCAAGCAATTTCTTGATATGCTTCCTTGATATATGCTTAATCACCCAGAACAGTCTACAAATATACTTTCCAATCCTATCATCTTTTTACAAATAGTTATGTACTGAAAATGTACAAAATTACACATTGAGTACGTATACGCGAACTGGTAGTTTTAGTAAAATGTCGTCGTATTGCAAAAGGCTGATTTTAAACAGCATTTGCAGCTACGACAGCAACAACAGCAGCAGTAATAACAACAATTAGCTGTAGCAACAGTAACGGCAGTAACAAGAGTAACAACAGCAGCAGCCACAACAACAACAGCAGTAACAACGGTAACAGCAGCAGCAACAACAGTAGCAGTAACAGCAACAGCAACAGCAGCAGCAACAACAGTAGCAGTAACAGCAGCAGCAACAACAGTAGCAGTAACAGCAGCAGCAACAATAGCAGCAATTGCAGTAACAACAACAACAGCAGCAGCAGTAACTACAGTAATAGCAGTAACCGAACAGCTGCATCAGCCAAACAGCAACAACAACTTTACAGCAGCATTAGCAATAACAACAACAACAACAATAGCAATGAAAATGAGTAGGAAAAAAGATGTAAGTTGGTACAGCATTCATAGCAGAAGTGCATAGTGCCCATCCCTTCAATACTCATTCTGTGAGAAACACGTTCTTTTGCATGCTAGCTAAATCATTCAATATTAATTCAAATGATCATGAAGATGTTCACCCATTATTCGGTATATTACTGCACGTCCCCAGTCAGTCTGAACTGACGGACAGTCAAAGTTCATTAAGATGTAACAGATTGCGTTCTACATCAGTTAAAGCCGAGTTTCCTTCTTTGGAAGTTGTTTGCTGTGTGTTTTTTAGAACAGATAATACTATATATGCTGTACTCAATGATCAATGATATCTGGAAGAAGCGATAAGGAAAAGTTGGGAATTAAGGGTCACGTAGGGGGATAGAGTTTGTAAGGTCTCTCCCTTGATTCAAGGGTTTTTCCGGCTCCAGATTTTCCCTTCTTCCCCCACTCCTCAAAACCCAACAAGATAAATTTCAATTCGATATGTGAGTTAGCCGCGTCCCGCTTTGATCATCCCCGGAGTTGATTCAAGCTCGATAAAATTGAAAGTAGAATCTTACTTAAATAAGATTACTGGGTTTTTATTTTCGTAATCTTAGTTTACAAAAGGATATTTACTGGAAAGAACGTGTGCAAATGCTACATCGCATGCCCAATCAACGAACGCGTGGTCTAGTAAATCTAATCGATCTGTCTTGCAGTATTTTAGTGTCAAGAAAGACTGTCAGCTTATCACTTATCAATGCAAATGTTTGCTCACTAATTCCTGACAAACAATCTGTATTGGTTTAGTTCAAGAATATTTTTTATGAATTATTAGTTTCGAGATATACAGCTCACTGTTCCTTTTATGCATAGAATTGGGCAGTTCTTGAGAATAATTGTAAGTCAATATAATGGACATTTAAGTATTTTACTTTTCTTGATTGCATCATCCTACGTATTGATCTGTGAGGTTGAATAGGATGATATTGCCCAGTGTGGTTCATAATCTCTCTCAAAAAAATATATTGTTGAGCAAGCTGAAGGTTTTACAGCCCGAATACGAGATTGAAAGGGGGGGGAGATAGAGGTGGAGGAGGAGTATTCTATTAGATAGGGGAAGTTTTACCTGATGAAAAAGTATATGATAACAATTCTGCAAGGAAAAGAACGGGAAAAAAAAGAAGAAAAGAGAAAAAAAGAAAGGAAGAAAGGAAAGGAGGGAAGAAAAAAGGACTGAAAGATGGAAGAAAATAGAAAGAAGGAAAAAAAAGAAAAACTACTACAGTTCCAGTGAGAAGCTAGAGGTCGAGGGCAGGTGTTCCACATATAAAAATCGATACAAATATAGAAATGTCGTCACATTAAAATGTCAATTCCACTGGTATCGTATGGTTTAGCTGTGCTACATGATACTCGCTCTTCGACTTCTGTTGCGATTTGGGCGGATGACATTAAGTTAATTCTTGCAGTATGAGCCCTCCCTTCTACGTTTGATCACGTATCTTTACCTACAACATGTGCCTTCTATTAGATCTAGTAGACATTTAGGCAACTCATTAAAAGCTTTTCTTTGTATTGTGAGACAAGTAGCTTCGTAATATTCATAGCCTGCTATGAATGTTTATCATTGACTGAACTGGTTATTTCAAAACAGGTAAATAAGGCATGCAAACGAGCGAGTTTTCCTTGTCAATATTTCTTTTTGACATACCAAGGTGAATCTTAATTCGTTCGTGCAAAGTGGCACACTTTATCATATTTTAGAATTGTTTTACTTTCGAACCTCGAGCCGCCATCTTGTGTGAGTAGAGTTTCTTGTTGATTCTCTCCTGTAATTGGAAAATTTCCTTCGGGTTTTCCGGTTATCTAGCTTCCCCGAGACAAATCTACATACCGATATATTCTAATCATGGAACGAGGGACACAGTTTTGTTAGTCACAAGCTATTAACTTTTATCCTAGAAAAACAAGGACGATTCATCTCATTCATTTAATTTAATTTAGATTCTTGTACGAAAAACTAAGAGCAAAAAGGATTGTTGTTGTAATTCAAGCGACCCTCAGCAAAGTCTTAAAAGTCATATACCTCGCGGAACTCGAGGAAATGGATGGAAAAATTTGCTATAATCTTTCATAATCACATAAACTTCAATTTTTTTCTCTATTTTTTTGGAAATGCATGTATTTGTATTGGAAAAAGACTTGGAGCAAGGGCCGCTTGGCTGAGCATCGAAGCGCGCTGTGATTGGTCGGTTCGTGCTTGCACCGGATACCCGGAATGGTTTTTTATTCCCACGGAAAATCCGCAAAAATTATGAATTATGAAATCTGAATCAACATTTCATTAAAAAAGAAAAAAAACCGCACGTTCGTATTACCTCAAGCAAAAAAATTCGCAAGTAGTCAGATAATATCCAGAGTTCTTTAATGTGACATGATAAGCGGAAGCGATCATTCATTCATTTCTATGCCGAGATCACTTTTGCATTAGTGCAACGCTAAGACAAGCCATTTTGATCTAAAGCAAAATCAGTAGGGTGTTGTTGCTGTGAGATATGTATGTAAACCAGCTTACGTAGGTGCGAGCTAAGGGCGAGCCTTAAGGTAAAACAGAATATTCTTTTCGTTCTTTTCGCTGGAGATTACGATTTACTCTGATAGATTAATCCAAGCAGTTTTATCATCGATATTATTAAGTCCATTTATATAGGAAGGCATTCATTCTACTTACCAGCAATTAACAATGGTTTTTATGGAGATACCATAAGATACCCATCAAGTGGTTTATAAAGTACAAAATGAAAAATAAAATAAAATAGATCAGTGAAGATAAAGAGGACCGGTCCGGCACACGGCATGCACACTAAGATGACATGGTAAAGCAGAAAATGCATGTACACGATGTACGTGATATACTGCACGTTTTGTCCCTGGTGTTCTGTCTCAACTATGTTACTTGGTATCATACAAAGCTATTTCAAAAAAAAAAAAAAAAATAGCAAACAAAAAGTACAAATAAAGGTTTTGTTGCATGTTGCATTTTTTTTTATTTATCCATATGCATGTTGCGTGTTGATAACCAAGCTTAAAATGTATTATATTCATATTTAGATAATGTCAGCACAGAAGAAAATATACCGAAAAAACGTGCAGACAAAGTTTGAAAAAATTACATATTGTTGTGTCCTTTCGCTGATTGAATTCATATTCAAGTACGCGTTCGTACTTTGAACGAGCTCTTTAAGCTCCTGGACGACACGTGTTTAAATAAACTATTGATTGATTGATTGATATTGCCTATAGTGCATTTCGGGCTTGGTATGCAGCATGCAACATAACCTTTACCAACTTTTTCTTGAAATATATGTATACAATACCATAGTAGAAATAGATGCTTCAGCCCTCAGTTCACTTATGTCTCGGGTAAAACAAAACCGCTCGGACTAAGCACGCATGACCCATGCATAGAGAATGCGTTCCTTTTCGCAATCGTTACTTAAAAGTTTTTTCTTAATTGCTGTAAATTGAAAATCGCACGTTATCTCCGACACAAATCAAACCAGTCACAATAATTCCCTTACTGCACTTTACTTAAAATTGCAAAAATGAATGAAAACCTCATTCGGCGTCGATTGCAGTTCATAATATCAAAGTTGTCTAGCAGCTAGATCATCTATGTAGCACATTAGCTAGCGGTGAGGCGACAACTGCAATATTCCGACACTTCTAATAGGCCTATAAGTTTCGTACATGGCTAACGACGGAAGTAAGCGTCTTATTTCTAAGTGTTTCCGGCGCTGTTGCAGTAGAAAAAAGATCAAATGTTTTACAAAGTTCTTGTCGCTAACGCAGTAAAAGGAAGTAGAAAAAAGATCAAATGTTTCTTGTCGCTTACGTAATGAAAAAAGGCATTAACAACGGGTTCAATTCTTAGGCCACTAACGGCTGGTGCTTGGCTGAAATATTAAGTTCAGTCTTAGATGGTTGAGATAAAATATTCTTAATTTATGGGATGGTTATCAATAAATTGAGCAAATCATATCGTTCAAATTGGAAGGAAGTGCTATCTAAAAATTAACGATAGACATAATATCAACTAGCGAGCAAGCAATTAGGAAAACTAGAAATAAATAAATCTTACTTGATAATCTCCTTATAAGGAATTGTGTGTCACAAAAGCAAGGTCCATTACTACGGTTGTTGCTAGGTAACCAGCTCCCAGTCTTAGGTAAACAGTCAGTTTTTGCAGCTTGGGTCGTCATTTTTTGCTTTCAATTCCCGTTTGTTTGAAGAGAAGCAAATTGCAACCAATCACATATTCCACATCTGTAATGTTTACTTTAGGAAAATGAATAATTAATAATAATGGTGTATTTTCTTTCAAATTGTTGTCTTTTTAAAAACGCAAAAACCTTCAAAATTGATACCAGGTAAACGTTTTCCTCTGGAAAACTCAATAAAAACTTATTGGTAATAAAAGTATTTCTATTGATAGTATTCCCCACACGGAAAGTAATCAGAATCCTGTCGATTTAGTAATTAATTTGGGAAGATTAGAGTACTGAGTCGAAAAAAAAAAATGAATTTATTTGATAACGAAAACAGCTCAGATAGTCAAAACAAAGGTGTTAAAAATGCCAAATACTTTGGTACAAAACTTTTAATTTTTGCTCGAGATTTGAGCTGATGTTAGGAGAAAGAAAAAAGGAAGGAAGGAAAAAGAAAGAAAGGCGCAAAAAAGAAATGAAGACTGAGAAACAGAATATTAAATTCTCTATTCACTGTCAAAGAAAATTTACCAGCTGCTGACGAACTGCGTTTGTGTATTTTGAGAATCTATTAATATTTTCGCTGCATTTCGTCATTGTCCATCTTTTCTCTCAAAGAGTATTTAGTACAAGGGAAAGTACTTGAAACCGCGGGGAAATATCGCCAAATGGAATAAGAAAATTGCTCAAAACTTGTATTATATTGCAACAAAAAGAGATTGAGAGAGTATTGTTCGTTTAACATGCATGTAAATCGCTAAAAAATATTCCCCAATGTTTTACATATCGATAAATATCTTCCCAAAACCCTTGCTAAATGAACCTCCCTCAAGGTTTTAACGATATAGGGGAATTCTCTTAAGGATTCGATGTCTAGAAAATACTTCAAGACTCAATCTAAATGTACTCATGACTAAAATTTCTCTAAACAACAGATGTGCTTTTTCCAATTTCTATCAGATTTAGACGGTTCACAGCGATAAGGTATTCAATTTTCATGTTTTCTCGGCCTCATGAAACGATTTTCCCAAAAACTATTTATAATTTTGTTCCACTAAACTACAACTCTTTCGATCGCCCTCGAGCGGCGAAAAAAAATGAAAGCTTTGGTTTTGATCTATGACTACATTTTATCTTATTAAGACATTGAAAGTAAAAATCAATTTATATTATTAGCTCGATTTCTTCGAACAGAATATACCAGTTATTACCTTCGAACACAAAGAGAGAAATCTGGTTTATAGAATTAACAGGATCAGCAATTATAATAAATTTCAAAACTGTGGGAGTCACCAGAAGTCCTTTGTAAACTTTCCTGTTATTAACAATATAATTTTATTACAATTTTCAATGAAATAACCTTAAAGACAATTTCCAAAATTAAGCATTACGATTAAAAATCTAAAGATTTTCAATGGTTGATATGGTAAACTTGGGAATCTTCGTTTACTTTCCACCATTTACAACAGAGTATCTTGTCCCCGAGAAAACTCTTAATACTCGAGCGGAATTTACCGTTCAAGAACCCGTACAAAAATGGATTCATTGAAGAATTAAGAAATGTTAACCAAGTGGTCAAAGCTTTAACAGAAAGCGGTATTGTTACTCTATTTAGACTTGAATAAAATATCAAGATGAAATGTGGTGACCAACAGATAATAAACACAGCTACTATAAGAAGAAGCATCTTGAATCCGCGCGCCTTGTGTCTCCGTTTCACTTTTTTTAAGTTGTGGAACCGCTTACCACGTATCGTGTTCGTAGCCGATGTTATTTCGGTGTTATCTGATGTAAAAGTTTTCTCCCGGTTAGAGTTTTTGTGCATATTTTTTTTAACGATCTCTTGTTCTTGTGGTTGTACATTGATGACATTTGGCTTCGCAGCATGATGAACTTGGCGAAACTGTTTTCTAGCCGTCCATAGAATAGATATGTAGAGAAAAGCGAGAATCGTAAATGGAATGACAAAACAGGTTACAAAAAGGAAGCTCGTAAAGCCATTGTCTTTTTGAGGTGTTCCAAACTCTGGTCGACAGATGCTTTCGACTTTGATATACGCATAACCACTTCCCCAACCAAGCGCGGGCAGGAGAGAGCAAATCGCAGCTACGAACCATACAAAAGCTATCATGCATATGCAGGCTTTGTTCGTTAGATAGAGGCAGTATTTTAGGGGATATTTGATGGCCATATAGCGGTCAATAGCTACCAAAACTAGAGTTAGAATCGATGCTATGCACAGCATCGAGAGAATCAATCCGTATATACTGCACATCAAATCACCAAACACCCAGTCGTCCACGATACAAGAGACCATGGCAAATGGCATACAGAGTACTGACAGAAGAAAGTCAGTAGTTGCCAGATTCAAAATGAAGATATTTGTAACAGTTCTTAATGATCTGTTTCTTAAGATACAATGGCATATGACTCCGTTGGCCAAAGTGCCAACAACTATCATCAAGAACATTGTTATGGTTTGAACCACCAGGACCAGAAGTGGCTTATTCTGGTATAGTAAGTTATCTCCTGGTATTATTACGCTTGTTTCACTTGAGTTGTTGCCGCTCGAAGTCATCGTACGCTCTTAGCTGCCCCAAGAAGGTTTTTCCTCAATTCCTCAGTAACTGAATATAAAGATTATGTCTTGCTTCCAACCGCAATCGCTCAGTTAAGTCAACCAGAAACACACTTAGCGAACCTTTAAGACTTAGAACGCCAGGGAATTAGTCTAAAAGTGGACAGTTAAAGATTGGAAACCGGCTACAAATGACCGTTCTTCGACGAAATTGCTGTTTTTGCCAGCCGACTGGCCTTGGTTCGAGCGACTCCCTTGTGAGCTCTTGCTGTATAAACACTGATCTGCGAGTCAAACATTTTCCTAGAACATGACCATCACACTCGCCTATGACAATGTGAAAATCATACAATTCGAAATCGGTTTATATGAACTATGTCATTAACTTACCAGCTGCCGGCCTCACAATATGCCAATCGTCAGTCGCCATGGTAACCGGGAAGTAAGGTTATCCCCAAAACAGGTTTTTTAAACGTTGTTGTTGAGGGGGACTATTAGTACTGCCTCTGTAATCGCCCTCGGGTGCAACATCTCTTCGCTAACAAAAACAAATTAGCAACTTCGAGATAAAACTAAAGAATTTATTTTAAAATTGATCAAATTTGTTAGACATTTTATTGATGTGAAGAAAATTGCCCAAGATAAGAGTGATATGGGATGACAGCTACTAATTCTAATCTGAAAGCCGTACGGATGTGAAAATCTTCCTCGTGAAAAGTTTAATTTCATTTGATTAAACAGATGAGCATTACACGAAATATTGAGTTTTCTTCGCAGCATTTCAGCTAATTTTTCAGTTCATTTTGTATTGAATTTATCTTTAGTTTTTTTGGTTCATTTTTTTACCCTGAAACTTGATTTTCGAGCAATAATTTAATGAAATGAGAAGCAGTACGACTGATTTCTCAAGCTTCTTTTCAGAGTAATCTATATATTTTCCCCATAAATTACAGGGCTATTCTTTGGCCTATGTTTTTGTCTGTCTGTCTGTCTGCCTTTCTATCTGTCTGTCTGTCTGTCTGCCTTTCTATCTGTCTGTCTGTCTGTGTTTCTGTCTATCTGTCTGTTTGTCTGTGTTTCTGTCTGTGTTTCTGTCTGTCTGTTTGTCTGTGTTTCTGTCTGTCTGTCTGTCTGTTTGTCTGTGTTTCTGTCTGTCTGTCTGTCTGTGTTTCTGTCTGTCTGTCTGTCTGTCTGTGTTTCTGTCTGTCTGTCTGTCTATCTGTCTGTTTGTCTGTGTTTCTGTCTGTCTGTCTGTGTTTCTGTCTGTCTATCTGTCTGTTTGTCTCTTTCTTTTTCTGTAAATCTATGGTTCTATTATTTTTTATTATTATTGTTATTATTGTTATTATTATTGTTATTATTGTTATTATTATTATTGTCAGTGTTCCTGTTGTTGTCAGTGTTCTACGTTTTCAATTTTTTATCCCTCAACTTCATATCGTAGAATAAAAGATCTGATCGAGCTCGAGTATTGATTGACTGTCATTTTCCAATACTGAATGATATAACTCTCGAGGAAGTTCCAAATAACTTCCTTTGAACAGTAGCATTCATTCTGTCTACCTAGTTAGCTCTCAATCGCCCAACGGCTCGACCTAATAGTGAACACACAGCAGGATTCCAAAAGATGCAATTTTTCAATAAGACGGCGTTTCGATTGCCATCATTAGGGCTGAAAATATAACGTTTTCTTTGAAACGAACTGAACGTCTGCCAGGTTTCCCCTTGTCTCACGTCGCACTTGGATGATGATGTGTACAGCTAGTTCTCTTATTAAGTGTCATTTTTCTCATTATTCTTGTTTTTTTTTTATCCTTTTCCGTTCATTCATTATTATTTTTTCATTTCTTTTTACTTTCATTCGTTTTCTTTCTTTCTTTAATCTTCTTCTTTCTTTCTCTCTTTATTTCTTTCTCTGTTTCTTTCGTTCGTTTCCTCATTGATAAAGTCTAATCATTTTTTTTATCAGTGGGCTCATTAAAATATACACTAAAAAATGAACGTCTTCTTATAACAGCATGCACACGTTCCCATGTTGGGCGACAAGAAACGTGATCATGACATATCGTAAAACACCAAATCAGTATTACCAGCAATATAAAACTTCTAAATTCCAGTTGACCCTCCTCAAAATTATCTTGGATGGGAGTCTAACATGAAACACACAAAAAAAATCCCACTTTTTCTGGATGGAATTTGTGGCATTTCTTTCATATTTCCATGTTAGCCTCACATTCAAAATATTTTGAGAAGGGTGCATTGGAGTTCAATGAGTGAACAGAAGCTTGGCCAGGATTTTTCAAAGGGGACCAAAAAAAAAACACAATTTTTCCCCCCGTCTGAAACGCCGAAACAAAAGAGGCGCGTTAATTGAAAACAGGCTATACTACTGCTGCCAGATTGCTTTTAATCATTCTTCATTCCTTTTCTACCAAGGGAGAGTCGATCAGGGGCACCCTAGGACACCTTTAGTTACGCCCTTAAGTGGGAGAAGAGCCACTGTGCATGGAACACTAGTACTGTTAAAACCCAATCATTTTTGATATTAGCTTTTGTTAGTTGAAATTGAATATTGAAACTACTCGTAATAGACAAATTCACTCAGTCTTTCATTTTGCAGTTCGATCTTCCCATGTCATTCTCTTGAGTATTATTTTTGTTGAGATCGAAGATACATGAAAAGAAACTAAAAACTCCAGGTTAGCTATTAAGAATATGTTACGTTATTTGAAATGGAATAACCTTGCATATCCTATACCTGTGAATAGTCTTTGATTATCCATTATACTATTTCCTTTTCACAAAATCATGATCATTATGACGAATTTTTATTTGGATGTGCTGTTTATTGGAGATCAAAGAAAAAACTGTCGAAAACTTTCTGAATAACTTGCGCAATTCTGTAATCAGCACGATGTCTGGAAAGCTTGCTATTTGCTGACTGATTATGCAGTAGTTTTCAGTAAGTTATATATATTCTGTTGATGAATGCCAAGGTTTTCTTCGTTGAGATCATTTGGACTTAGTGTGGGTCTTCCATTGGCACTGATAACTGTACTAAGTGGCTCATTTCATTTTTTTTTTCAATCAGAGACGATGAGCCATAACTTTTCGATTTCGACTAGATGTTGTGATCTTGCATTGACATTACTACCATTTCAATCAGTTATCATGTCATTTTTTTTCAAATGAGAGAAAGAGCAATAACTTTGGCTAAAGTTATTTAACGAAGTATTCATTGATTTAATGTTCTTAAGCATGCAGGTATGGAACCGTCTAGAATTCACCACCTTCCATACGCCTGGTCAAACACAAACTTAAGCATTCAACCGAGGATTCAAAGTAGTTTCAAAGGATCATTCAAATTTGAACCTTGCAGCCTCGAACTGAATGCGTGTTTGACCAGTGAATCGATGTATGGCGGAAAGTGATGAATAGGAAACTTCCAACTAGATTAAATTTGTCAGTCAGTTTTGTCGTACGTGACCAAGATAACTTAAAAACCCTTAAAAGAAGTAGTTTCCCCGTATTTTACATTATGAGCTGAAACCTTATCTACTTGTTTTATTGATGACAGCTTCCAGGTGATTTGAAATCTAGGCGCGCAATGCATTGTTTGTCATAGCGAAAATTTCCAAGTGTTTTCTTTTATCTCCTGTTAAAATGAAATATTTTCCACCAACAACGACGAAATATGCTTTTTCTAAAAGGTATTTGATGAATCTTTCCAACGATGAGTTTTCTTTTCTTTATTTTCGAGCAAAAGCTGTTATAAATCGAGCCGAAAACCTGGAACTAGGAAACATTGAGCTACGAACAAAATGTTCACTGATTGGCTAATTCGCTCGGCCTGAGAGAAGCGAGATCACCTGGTTGCTGTTAGTCATATTGACACTACTGCTTGTGGGTTGAATGGGATATTCATGTGACCTATCAGTACTGCTTACAGCCTATTCCCCCATCATCATGTAGCTCTCTTACGCTCTCTGGTGGCTTTCTTCCTATAACGCCCTTTTATTTGTCCCTGAGAGTTCCGTTTTGAGGATCTATCGCGTACATTTGGCATTAATACAGACACCAACATAATAAGGAAGAAAGAAAGTATGAACACAATCCGAATTTTAGAAATTTAAAAGTGCTTTTAAATGGTTTTTCTTCAATTTTTATATTAATGATTTTGTTTCATTGCTGTCCCTACTAAACCCAAAGCATTCGCAAGCATTATGGGTATGTGAAATTGGTGAATACGTAATTTCCCAGCCTTTGAGATCGTCTATTGTACAACCTAACAGAGATAAGTAAAATTAAAAATGAAACTTTAATTTCAACTAGATTAAATTTGTCAGCCAGTTTTGGCCACTTAACTTGCATTGATTCGTACGTGACCTAGATAACTTAAAAACCCTTAAAACAAGTAGTTTTCCCCGTATTTTACATTATGAGCTGAACTGGTGCAGATCATTAACTTTCTATCTCAAACACCTTCACCTTGGAGGCATGGCATGACAAGAGCGGCAACTAAATCTGCTGGAATAATAGATTCTAAATTGCTCGCAGCATAAGTATAAAAATAGTATTTTAATCCTTTAGCTCGAGCCATTGCTTTGGGAATGCACTTTACATCGACTGAACGAATAAGAAGCCCGGTTTTCCATTTCAAAATCAGTGGTATATATAACCACGCCATCGTTCGTATGACCGGCTTTGTTTTAATAGTTCCGTTCGAAGGAAGCAATCACTCAAATGGTTGGATTGACAAGTATCCTAGCGGCATTTATGAATCGCTAGTGCTGATTATATTTAATTATGAGCGTGGCTGTTTTTTTCCCATTAAGCGATAGGTTGTTAAACGTGAGGACCTTTGCACGTTTAGATGCGAATTGAACGGGAGGAAGATTCCTGTATGTCAATGCTTAACCTTAGAGTACTATATGATCGTAATTATCTAGGGGACTAACATTAGATAGGAAAGGGGCTTAAGGAATATCGAATTACAGGATATGAAATTGGAAACGGGAAGCGGGAAAACTGGTTTGATGTAAACACGAAATGAGAGGAACAGGAAAGGAGATTTTACTTCCTTCTTAGCTTTCTTCCTTTTCGTCTTCATCTCTCTCTCTCTCTCTCTCTCTCTCTCTCTCTCTCTCTCTCTCTCTCTCTCTCTCTCTCTCTCTCTCTCTCTCTCTCTCTCTCTCTCTCTCTCTCTCTCTCTCTCTCTCTCTCTCTCTCTCTCTCTCTATCTCTCTCTCTCTGCACGTGACGTCAAAGCAGCTCAATTTGGAGGACAAAACAAAAGAATTTCAATCTCATGAGAATTGGAAATCTATTGTTTTGTCCTCCAAATTGAGCTGCATTCCGAAGTGCTGCAAGGGGTCTATAGACAACTGACAATGGACTGGAAAGCTAACAAGCCACTGATGTCTTTCCTTGTCAGGCTTCTTAAGAATCATCCTACACTATAGTATTTGTTGACAGAAGATGATAGATTTGTTCCTTTTAATCTAAAGAAAACACGTTTTCGTAGTTTTACGTGGGTTAATCGAACTCAGTGCAATAGTAAGCTCAGTGATCATGGCTAAGTGTCCTTAGCTGGTAGCCACCCACGTTAGTAGGGGAAACTGCTGAATCAGATCAGTGATGGCGAAACGTGAGATTGCGTACACGTGGCTTATCGTCAGTTATTTAAGGCGCTTCCCAGTGTACTTACGGTCTATCTTCATCTGACACGTGCCGGCTTAAAAAATCACGTGTCGCCAAGTTTTAAACCTATAAAAATATTCATTAACAGAAAATTATGCAAAGTTATCGAAGAACATGTTTTCCCCTTACAAAAATATATAAAATGGCTCAGTCGTAGCAGAGCATTAATTTAAAGTACCAATATATCAACAAGCAACGTAGCAAAATACTAGCTTTAAGACATTTAGTAAGCTTGCGTCTGTCCATGTTGAATTCGAGATTTTTTAGTTCATGTTTTTGCCGAATTGAGAATTCATTTATTGAAATATTTGGAGCACAATTTGTGTACGTGCGGATCGGTTTGATGGTAGTTTCCCAAGAGGTATTCAACTATCACATGACAATTTTGACCAATAAAAAACGTTCATTTTATGCAATATGGCGGACACGAAAACAGAAAGATTCGCAGAAGTTCAAGGTTCAGTCTCGTTTCCAAAATGTGACGTCATACCCACGTGCCTATGCGTAAGAAAAAAGTCCCGGATGAAGAGCTTCTCACTTCGATCCCTTAGTTACCGTTGCTATGTCCAACAAGCTCAAAAAACTAGCTAGAATATCTCAGAATATTAAAAGTCTGATTGTGGAAAATTTATTATATATTGGTTCAATTGTTTACTGTCACGTGAAAATGAAAGAAAATTGCCTCGTAATCCTTGTAGTACTCTGTAAAACAAACAGACACTGTGTAGTTGTTTGTGGGACAAGATTGTAATTCAACTGGGAAAACTGCTGCAGAGTGAGGGTTTCGTAATTGAAGTCCTGTTCCTGTTGCACACATAAAACTATTGCATATTACTTTCTTAGTTCTTGATGGACACGTAATAAAAACTTATATTCGTACAGTTTGTACAGCATACAACTGTTACATATATTCCTTTATTAGTATTATCATTATCTTACTAGCCAACAGCTAGGGAGTCCTTCATGAGACCCTTACAACATGAACTTAGCATACACATTCACGCACACACGACCATGGTTGTCTGATTCGGAGCTTCCACTCAGATCCTCTCCATACCAGATCCTCATCTGCTTGTACTTGGGGAATTGGAAAGGCTGGGCAAAGTCGGTGAAGATGATTTCTTTGGAAGAGGCGGTGTCAGCGAAGGGGACCCGGTACCAATATCTTGCTGCTCTAAATCAAATAGGAACAATCTTTTAAGCATACGTGGCATAGATTTTGTGTATATATAGCTTCACAGATAAGCATGTTTACCCTATGTATTCTTTCTTTGGAAAGATGATTTGGTTGAGTTCATCTGTTACCACGGCATTGAAGGAATTGGCTTTAAAAATACCGCTCGTTTTAGCACATCCCCAGTGACTATTGTGAGCAGCACTGGTAGCACAGCGGATATAGCCAGAGACGTGCTCTAGTTTGATCGCTGCCACCAAGCCAGACCTGACATAGTTATGGAAAGAACCGAAGCGGTTTCCGCGGGCCTCGAAACAGACAACCTTTCCATTCATCTTAACCCAATCACTGGTGCAGGAGCTTTGGATACCTTGAAAAATGAATCAAGCAGTTATCAGGAAGTCAGTGGGGAGGGGAGAGAAGGAAAAATCACCATTACATTACAGTCAAAACGGCTCAAGCGTACCCTTATAGGTTCCATTACTGATTTTATTATTTGAATATTGAGTTGATTATTCACTTTATGTTTTCATTAATAAATCGGAAGACTCCAAACTTCACATTCAATTCACAACTAAAATTCTACTAAAGTGGACAACCAAGTAAATATTTCATAATGGCCTTTCTGGTGAGTTTTTTTTACCTTGGGATGGCAAGTCCCGGCAAGTCGCGATCGTTGAAGAGTCAAATCAAAACTAAGTAAGAGAATCGTATTTATGGTTCAATTCCTAAATGCTTATAAATAAAAATCAAATCAAATCAAAAATAATTTGGAGTATGTGATTAATCAACTCAACATTCGAATAATAGAATCAGGAATTTGACTGTGAAGGGATTCAATGTTTTCATATCTCCTAAACTAAAACGCATGACTCATCATTACAGTCCCCATCTACTATAACCATAACATCTAGCTTTTGAAGTACTTCTTACTGATTTCATAATATTTTCAAAAGTTTTTTTAAAAATCATATTTTCTCAGGATTAAAAGTCAGTTGAAAAAAGAAATATATGTATATGATACACGCGGCACACAACTGATTATTGCAAGAGTCATTTCAAAGGGTCTTGGCTCCACACACCGCCTCAACTATTATAAACGTCCCTTAAAGCTGCAAAAGACATACTCTACACTATATAACGTTTCAGTCTAGTTATCATTTTTATGTTGTACTTACCCTCCAGTGAAAGGAAAACAGAAGAAAAAATCAAACCAGCAAAAAGAACACGGTACGAAAACATGTCTTGTCCTGTAGAACTCAGAGGAGTATCTGAAATGATGATCCCGAGGTCTCAGTATACTAAAAATCCGAGCTACAAATTGTTCAGCTTACTTTGAATATTATAATTTGTTTTATTTGTATAAACGCTATGCAACACGTATTTTCTTGTTTATCTGCCATTGATGTTCTTCCTGTTTTGTTCTACTATTTTTAAGCATCTTTAACTGCCTTTAGCAAAAAAAAAATTATTCAACTTAATTCAATGAATATTAGAAATTGTTTTATTTGTATAAACGCTATGCAACACGTATTTTCTTGTTTATCTGCCATTGATGTTCTTCCTGTTTTGTTCTACTATTTTTAAGCATCTTTTTCATTGGAGGGGAAGGGAAGGACCTGCGGTGAAGCAGTAGTGATTGTGTCAGTGTGGAATCTCTTGGCGACATCCTTAAACGTTTGGGTATTTGCATTGGTTACATCCCAAAAGCTAGATAAATTAGATGGTAGACTACTGAATACGCTATTTCTTTTGTGTCTGTTTGACTGACTTGACTCTAATCCCAGGAACGTATAGCTTATAGTTTATAGAATTACTTTCTCTTTTATACATCTTATTTAATTGGGTATGATATGGGTTTTTTTACTGGGTCTTAGATAGGTGTCCCCAATTAGCATACTATTTATATGTAAGCTAGATGATATTGACACATAAATAAAGTTTATTGTTATTATTATTATTATTATTATAGTCTATAGACACAACTTCCATGGGCAACCTCTTGCGTAAATATAAATATGTATATCATCAATATAAAAAGCCCAGTTCATACGTCGATTTTTTTCCACGTTGAATCTAATATATTTGCCTTTGAGGTCAGGCTGGTTCAGGGACGGCGGATGTGACAAATTTGATAGTAGTGAGCTCCTTTTTCCGAGAAATCAAATTATAATGTCACGCTAGGTGACCTGCTTATCTTGCGCTGGCCGTGTGACTGGCATTTGATTCCGATAGATGTGTTAATCAGAGTTAAAGTCAGGCTGCGTGCAAGATATTTCTGCAGGAAAAATTCTGATTCAAGACTTCTATTTTACCAGAGCATTTCTAGTCGAATTTTCAAGTACTGATCAATCTACTTCCATTCTAAGCATGTCTTTGCAAAAGATTTCTCATTTTTTTGATAAAATTCGAGGAAAAAGCGACAAGGAACTCGACGAGATCAGAAACCGCGTTCGACAACTCGCCAAAACCAGCTCCCTTCGTAAGTTTGTTAAGACTTTCTCAAGCAAAACACTTAAAAAATAGAAAATTAGATATTATATAACCATATCTGTTGTTTTTGTTTTTCCAGAAACCGATTTATCAAGAGAGGATTTGGTGGTTTTTATCCAGAAACTGTTCTCAGGTTCTACATCAGGGTTTGCTTTGGAAGATGACCAAGTGAACCAGATACTGGACCAGCTTCGACGAAGTTTGGTAAGAATATAATAAAAATTTTCGAACTTTTATACTCAACAATTTCCTTGCTTTCTGGGAAGCTGGTTCTCACCAAATATCCTTCCAGTTATGAAAAATTCTCCGGTTATAGACAGACAAACAGACAGTGTTTTTTAAAATATTTTCATTTTACATATTGTACTGAAGTGTGAAGTCACAAAAAAATGAATTTTGAATTAAACAATTTCCCTCCCCTCATGGTCCACGGCCGTTGACCGAACTGAGTCAAAGTTTAGACATCAAAACGGTTCACTTTTTTCATATTAGTGGTTGTTTTTTTCTTTCAAGTGTATTAGCTTAGATGAAATCAGTCGACTGTACTGCGAGCAGAGTCTCCTTCGCATCAAGTGGACTTTGCTCGCAGGGTGCGTTACGGATAATGGAGTTTGAGTAAACTTAAAAATAACTCAGTTAATCTATTTTCAATACAGGAGGGCCATACATTTGACGTGGATGTCTTTATTGCATGCTGGGAGTTCTGGCTAAGGAAGGTACGTACAACATATTTGCTGCATGCTAGGCTTTCTTAGCAGACGTTCTTAATCTAGCGTGGCGGCCCTAAGAGCGTCTGCGTAGGACGGTATCAGGCGAGCAGCAGCAACACTAATTTTGACGGTTGGGATCCCTGTGTGCTCCCAGGAAAATTTCTCCCTGGATACGCATATGCCTACGTTCAAGACACTTTTTTGTTTGATAAATTCTTTTCACAATATTATCGTGTCAAATCTAAATTTACTTATCGCTGGAAGCATTTATCAAGATCACGAACGATTTAGTGTCATTTTACGGGGGAAGACAGTGTTTTATTATGAGTTTTTTTGGCGCTGTTGTGTCGTCAAAGCTTTAATAACACTACCGATAAAATAAAATTGGTATTCAAATATTTGATTTTATTTCCAGGATATCTCAAAGAGAACAGCTCTTCTTGTGGTGGATGTACAAAACGACTTCATCACTGGTACATTAGCACTCAAGAACTGTCCTGGAGGACGAGATGGTTACGAAGTTGTACCTATCATTAACAGCATCCTTAAACAGCAACAGTTTGATTTGATCGTCTATACCTTAGACTGGCACCCCCCTGACCATTGCTCATTTATTGACAATGTGTCCCTGTATCCACTGGATCCATCTAGCCCTATATCAGCTAAAGAGGCGAAGGCATTTGATACAGTTATCTACTCCAAGCCACTAGTGTTGAAACAGAAGCTTTGGCCAGCTCACTGTGTGCAAAAGTCGTGGGGTGCAGAACTGCAGAAGGATTTGAAGGTAATTTTTGGTATATTCAGTACTGCCTATTGATAGATTTAACTTGCCCCATTAAAAGATAATATAAGCTTAATAATTCACTAACGACTGGATAAAAATAATGCTTGGTCAGTCTCTTGTCATGTATGACGGCTGGCTAAATAAGTTTAAGCTTGGTCATACCTTGTTTCTGGGCAAAATGACTGGCAACATATATAAAAACATTTTACCATACAGATTCTGATTCTGGCCGAAGCTTAAGTGCTGAATTGATTGATGATTTGGTTCTATTATAGCCTCCAGAGAAGAGTAATATTGTGCTTAAGAAAGGAGATCTATCATACGTTGATAGCTACTCTGCATTTTGGAGCAATGGCCATTATTGTACTACAGAGCTGTTCCCAATCCTGCTTGAGCATGGTATTACAGATGTCTATGTCTGTGGATTAGCCTTTGATTGTTGTGTGGAGTTCACTTCAACGGATGCAGCACAACATGGCTTCAATACATTTGTAGTGGAGGATGCTTGTGGTGTTATTTGTGAAGAGATGTGCCCGAATGCCAAAATGGAGTACGAAAAGGCTGGAGTAAATTTGTTGAAATGTTCAGATGTAAGTTTGTCAGATCTCCCCTCCCTCACTCTCCTCCTCCTCCTTCCTGTCCTCCTTCTTCCCATCCTCTCTCCTTTACTTCCTCCCTCATTTCCATCCTCCATTCTCTCCCTGCTTCACATCCTCCATCCTTCCCTTCCTCCCTCCTTCCCTTCCTCCCTCAGTCACATCCTCCATCCTTCCAATTCTCTATCGATCCTTCGATCCCTTCCTCCCTCCCCATCCTCCATCCTTCCCATCCCACATCCTTCCCATCCTCCATCCTTCCTTTCCTCCATCCTTCCCATCCTACATCCTTCCCATCCTCCATCCTTCCCATCCTACATCCTTCCCATCCTCCATCCTTCCCATCCTCCATCCTTCCCATCCTCCATCCTTCCCATCCTCCATCCTTCCCATCCCACATCCTTCCCATCCTACATCCTTCCCATCCTCCATCCTTCCCATCCTCCATCCTTCCCATCCTACATCCTTCCCATCCTCCATCCTTCCCATCCTCCATCCTTCCCTGGATCAGTTTTCCTTAGTTTGATGTCATAGCAGTTTTTTAACTGCAGTACATCAATTTCTGTGAAGCATGTGTCTAAATTTAATTTGAGTGCAAAATGTTTCTTTGTATTTCAGCTTGAAAGCCACTTAAAGCAGAATTAATCAAATCTGAAATTCAAATACAATACATGTCATTTAAAAATGGTAAGTAAATAAATGTATTCTATAACAATTTCTGTACATCTTTTGTACATTTATTGCATGTAAGAGACCTTTCTTGAAAGTCACCATGAAACAATGGCATCAGAGTATAGTTCGACTTCATGCGTTCATAAATTTAATGTATTTTTGGATACGTTTGAAAACGTTTTTGTAGCATTCTGCTATATTTTCAGCTTAATACAAATGTTAAAAGTGATTTAGTAAGGGTACATTCATTCATCATCTAACAGTTTCTTTCCCGTCTGGTTCTCTGTATGTTAGATTCAAGGCTGCAAAGATATCTCTCTCCCATTGGTGGTTTCAATTTGCTGTGGAGGCCACAACATGTAGAACACCGACCCTTCTCTAAATACGATGACTACGTACAGTAATATACTTTTAAAATCTCATCATGCCATTTATAAAAGATAGATTCTATTTCTATTATCTTGGGTTTTTATTCATTTTAATCACTGACAGTAGTTTGAGAAAAATATAAGCTGAAAATTCTTCGCAATTCAAACAAGCCCAGAATTATTTGGGAACGAAATTTTTGAGCTTGAAGTATGACTTGTGAACCTTCTACGCAAACGTCGTTCTTAGCCAGAACCTATTTCTATAACGTTTGTACTCAGCAAGTTTCGGAAGGTTTCCTTTTCCGCTGGTTCTAGATCTTCCCGTACATCAAACTTTATATATTTTCATTCCAGTATGGATCCAAAAGATTAAGAACTGCTAAACTACAAACGCACTCATTCATCTCCGTCATCCACCAAGCGGCAACGTACTGGCACTGTAATAAGGTCCCACATGTTAGACTTCTCAAAGGCATTTGATTGCATTGTTCACGATATTCTGATCGCAAAACTATCAAAATTAAATGTGCACCCTATCAAGATCTTACTACATTGGCAGGGGCAGATCCCTTAGATTTATTTGGGGGTGTCCGGTGTACCCGATGGACATTCCCCTGCATGTATCCGCCCCTCACTGGTGCAGACAGCCACTCTTCAACATTGACACCATAGTTTAGGATGCAAACGTTTATTAACAGCCCTTGTTTCTTAAGTATTACAGTTTATTCTACAACTCAGTGTTCTCTATTTGTAAGTTTTATAGGTATCAGTAGTATAATGAGATGTTTTTTTCAACCAATTATGTTCCATGTTTTTTATCAGTAATATCCTTTATCCTATAAGCCAACAGGTATGCTCTTCATGTGCTTATAACATGAACTTAGCATACACATTCACGCACACACGACCATGGTTGTCCGGTTCGGTGAGGCCCGTCAGATCCTCTCCATACCAGATCCTCATCTGCTTGTACTTGGGAAATTGGAAAGGCTGGGCAAAGTCGGTGAAGATGATTTCTTTGGAAGAGGCGGTGTCAGCGAAGGGGACCCGGTACCAGATGGCAGGAGCAGATCTGCAAAGTATTGAATCAAATAGGTAGGTGTGCCAACCAGAAATCTAAAGTGACTATAAAACCTATCGTTACAATGGTTGGCAAAGTAAAAGTGCACATAAACGTTTTTTTTTTTTCAATACCGACCTTCAGTCATTTAATCTACATAAAGTAAGTAGTTGAATGGTAAACTATTTCTTGATTTGAGTGATGCGTCTTTAAGTTATGAAGGTTTATACTTCGAATATGATAATGACTGTGACGTCAGTTAAGGTATTTTGAGTATATTTGTCGTAACTAGTAATACCAAGCACTGGCCATTTTGAGAAAACAAATTTAAAATGTCCTTTATGTAAACCACGAGTAAAATAATGATGCTTTTTACATACTGTTTATGTGAACCAGTTCAGTTTTGTATATTTAATGAAATCATTAATATAACATATTGGATGTATAACAGGGACGGTAGAGCAGTTTTTAAAGTGGGAGGGGGGGGGGGTTGGGGCTAAACTATTTCCTACCCGCCCCTCCCCTATCATTCTGATTTTTTCACTTTTTATCGTAAAGAAATCATAAAAAAAAAGAATTCTCGAAAAAGGGGGGGGGGGGCTCTAGTCCCTCCCAGCACTCCCCCCCCCCCCCCCGGCTCCGCCGTCCCCGTATAAACCTTCATAACTTAAAGACGCATCACTCAAATCAAGAAATATCTATTTTGCCATTTAAACATTTACTTTATGCCGAGAATCAATACTGAAGGTTTATTGAAAAAAGTGATGTGCTTTTTAACATCACAATGGCAAATTTCATAAACACTACCTCCACCTCTTGAGATGCAGTCGTATTACAATTCAAGACTTTCAATAACCTCAAATTATCTGCCTATTCAAAACAATAATGATGATGATGATGATAATGTCAAACTATGTTACCCGATCTGGCTTTTCTTTGGAAAGATGACTTGGTTATGCTGATCCGTCACTACAGTGTTAAAGGGCATTTTTAATAAGGAAGAATGGTTGGCACATCCCCAGTGACTATTGTGAGCAGCACTGGTAGCGCAGCGGATATAGCCAGAGACGTGCTCTAGTTTGATCGCTGCCACCAAGCCAGACCTGACATAGTTATGGAAAGAACCGAAACGGTTTCCACTGCCTTGGAAACAAACCAATTGTGTATTCATCTTAACCCAATGACTGACACAGGAAGCGAGCACCCCTTGAAAAAAAGATATTCCGGCGAAATTAATAAATTTAAATCACAGGATTCGATTCGAAGGTGGACTAGTTAGTTAATAAAAAGCTAACGATCAATCGGCCATTATCATGGCTAAAACCAGACAAGGAAATGCAATCTAGGACCAAGTTTCCACTTATTTATCAATTTTAAAGCTGTTTTTATCTTATTTATTTATTTTGAATTGAAGTTTGAGATTTAGAATTTAATCTTTTAGCTTTGGTTAATCTTTGCTTCTTCTTTCTTTGTTTCTTTCTCTTTCTCTTTTTCTTTCTTTTCGTCTTTCTCTTTACAGCTCTCTTCAGCCACTAACTATTAAGTAGCCAGCCTCACAAAAACCTCTGAAGACGCTGCCATATGCGAAAAGCACAATGCTTAAATTGCTTTTGGTGTACTGTGTAAGGCTTACCTTCCTGATACAGGAGCAATGCACTCAAACTGACCCAAAAAAAGGTGCGGAAAAAGGACATGCTGGAACCGTTATAGTAGAAACAGTTGTATATCTGTTCTGCAGGAACCGAATGGTAAACCTCTCGGTGTCTGATGGCAAGTATGAAGTTCTGTGCTCTAAGTCCGAGTTATTTTATCTGAAAAATAGCAAGTTTTTTCTTGTATTTGTCAATATATGTATACGGCACTTAGTCCTTAACTAATTAAGGTACTTGGACTGGCTCAGGGTGAAGAAAAAAAATCTCTAAATTTCTGTCGATTCCTAACTGCTTTGGGAGTAGTTGAATACGTTTTACATGGTTTTACTTCCATACTTCAATGCAATGTGGAATAAAATAGCGAAAAAGTTGGTATCCAAGGAAGCCATTTTGATTGAAATTTGAGAGAATTTCATGCGCTTGACCTTAATGGGCATAAGTGTTGACAAACACGGCTTGCGTTCTTGGAGGTCACGCGTAAAATTTACGCATTAAACGATGTGTCGATTGTAATATATACAAAATAACAAATAATTAAGACTCGAAGTATTCCCATTTGCAGCTAAACGAAAAATAATTTTGCTCCGGGCTGGCTAATTTTTGTAAGGTATAAGGTGTAGATTATAAATTCTTAGTTTGAGTTTTATTAGTTAAATTAAATTAGAAATATTACTGAATACTTGATTTTAAAGCCTTGGGTAACCTGTGTTTTTTTGACACCTTAGATGTGAAATTTGACACTTTTAACACGCGATTTGGGAAGAAAATTTTATGTATATTATTATTCTCAAGTCATTTGTAAGATATACTGAATACTATTTGAACAATTTTTGTATAAGTGACACCCACTTTAGCCAGTCCAGGTACCTTAAGATTTCTAGCCTAAGGTTACCGTAAGAACTTGTTTTTTCTTGTCAATGAGTTTTACTTGAATAATTTATCTGATACGAAGCTTGCCAGAGCAAATGCGTACGTCTCAGCACACATACAGTGTTTCTTAAGTGGATTGGGGTAAAAAATTATAGAATTTGCTCAATTTTACTTATTTTGGCAACACCCGTACCTGTCCCTCACCGCTCCCCTCAATCATTTTCTGGGCTGTTGGGCTCCCTTTGTCGTCTGATCATGACCCCAGAATTCATCAACCGCATCGAATCGTGCAAGCATTCCTGCTATTTCTATTCTTATTATTCAAGAATTCAGGGCATTTTCAGTAGTCGAATTTTCTAGTACTGATCAATTTATTTCCATCCTAAGCATGTCTTTGCAAAAGATTTCTCATTTTTTTGATAAAATTCGAGGAAAAAACGACAAGGAACTCGACGAGATCAGAAACCGCGTTCGACAACTCGCCAAAACCAGCTCCCTTAGTAAGTTTGTTAAGACTTTCTCAAGCAAAACACTTAAAATATAGAAAATTAGATCATATAAAAATTTCTGTTGTTTTTGTTTTTCCAGAAACCGATTTATCAAGAGAGGATTTGGTGGTTTTTATCCAGAAACTGTTCTCAGGTTTCACTTTCGCTTTGGAAGATGGCCAAGTGAACCAGATACTGGACCAACTTCGACAAAGTTTGGTAAAAATAAAATAAAAATTTTCGAGCTTTTATACTCAATAACTATTTCCTTGCTTTCTGGGAAGCTGGTTCTCACCAAATATCCTTCCAGTTATGAAAAATTCTCCGGTTATAGACAAACAAACAGACAGTGTTTTTTAAAATATTTTCATTTTACATATTGTACTCAAGTGTGAAGTCACGAAAAAATGAATTTTGAATTAAACAATTTTCTTCCCCTCATGGTCCACGGCCGTTGACCGAACTGAGTCAAAGTTTAGACATCAAAATTTAGACGGTTCATCTTTTTCATATTAGTTGTTTTTTTGTTGTTTTTTTTCTTTCAAGTGTATTAGCTTAGATGAAATCAGTCGACTGTACTGCGAGCAGAGTCTCCGTCACATCAAGTGGACTTTGCTCGCAGGGTGCGCTACGGATAATGGAGTTTGAGTAAACTTAAAAATAACTCAGTTGATCTATTTTCAATACAGGAGGGCCATACATTTGACGTGGATGTCTTTATTGCATGCTGGGAGTTCTGGCTAAGGAAGGTACGTAAAACATATTTGCTGCATGCTAGCCATCAGGCGAGTATAGGCTCCTTAGCAGACGTTCTTAATCTAGCGTGACGGCCCTAAGGAGGTCGTTATCAGGCGAGCAGCAGCAACACTAATCTTGACGGTTGGGATCCTGTGTGCTCCCAGTAAAATTCCTCCCCATTTTCGGAGCATGCAGTACGTATGTTCAACGGGATACGCCTACGTTCAAAACACGTTTTTGTTTGATAAATTCTTTTCATAATCTGAGGGTGTCAAATCTAAATTGATTCATCGCTGGAAGCATTTATCAAGATCACGAACGATTTAGTGTCATTTTACGGGGGAAGACAATGTTTTATTATGAGTTTTTTTTGGCGCTGTTGTGTCGTCAAAGCTTTAATAATACTACCAAGATTAAGTTAAATCGGTATTCAAATATTCGGTTTTAATGTGTCTCTGATTTTATTATATTTCCAGGATACCTCAAGCAGAACAGTTCTTATTGTGGTGGATGTACAAAACGACTTCATCACTGGTACATTAGCACTCAAGGACTGTCCTGCAGGACGAGATGGTTACGAAGTTGTACCTATCATTAACAACATCCTTAAACAGCAACAGTTTGATTTGATCGTCTATACCTTAGACTGGCACCCCCCTGACCATTGCTCATTTATTGACAATGTGTCCCTGTATCCACTGGATCCATCTAGCCCTATATCAGCTAAAGAGGCGAAGGTGTTTGATACAGTTATCTACTCAAAGCCACTAGTGTTCGAACAGAAGCTCTGGCCAGCTCACTGTGTGCAAGAGTCGTGGGGTGCAGAACTGCAGAAGGATTTGAGGGTAATTTTTGGTATATTCAGTACTGCCTATTGATAGATTTAACTTGCCCCATTAACAGATAATATAAGCATAATAATGCACTAAAGAGTGGATAAAAATAATGCTTGGTCAGTCTCTTGTCATGTATGATGACTGGCTAAATCAGTTTAAGCTTGGTCATACCTTGTTTCTGGCCCGGGGAGGGGGTACTCCCTTAAATGGACTATACTGGGATGCTCCGCCCGAAAGGAGTACTTTTTTCAAGCCGCACGTATAGAAAATGGGTGAAAATTTGTGAGTTTTGATATAAAAAGGGGTAGATTTTCTTCAAAAGTATATGAAAGGGATACCTTTTCAGGTAAAAAGGTATAAAAAGGGGTAACTTCTTGCTGAAATTTGGTATAGAAAAGGGTAAGGTATCGCTGTCGTAATGTTGGTCAAAATGACTGACAATATATATAAAAACAAAATTTGACCATAAAAATTCTAATTCTGGCCGAAGCTTAAGTTTTGAATTGATTGATGATTTGGTTCTATTATAGCCTCCAGAGAAGAGCAATATTGTGCTTAAGAAAGGAGATTTATCATATGTTGATTTCTACTCTGGATTCTGGAGCAATGGGCATCATTGTGCAACAAAATTATTCCCAATCCTCCTTGAGCATGGTATTACAGACGTCTATGTCTGTGGATTAGCCTTTGATTGTTGTGTGGAGTTCACTTCAACGGATGCAGCACAACATGGCTTCAATACATTTGTAGTGGAGGATGCTTGTGGTGTTATTTGTGAAGAGATGTGCCCGAATGCCAAAATGGAGTACGAAAAGGCTGGAGTTAAGTTCTTGAAATTTTTAGACGTAAGTTTGTCAGATCTCCCCTCCCTCCCTCTCTTCCTCCTCCTTTCTGTCCTCCTTCTTTCCATCCTCCCTCCTTCCCTTCCTTCCTCCCTCCTTCCCATCCTCCATCCTTCACATCCTCCATTCTCTCCCTCCTTCACATTCTCTATCCTTCCCTTCCTCCCTGCTTCACATCCTCCCTCCTTCCCTTCCTCTCTCCTTCACATCCTCCCTCCTTCCCTTCCTCAATCCTTCACATCCTCCGTCCTTCCCTTCCTCTCTCCTTCACATCCTCCCTCCTACCCTTCCTCTATCTTTCACATCCTCCATTCTCTCCCTCCTTCTTATCCTCCATCCTTCCCTTCCTCCATCCTTCACATCCTCCCTCCTTCCCTTCCTCCATCCTTTCCATCCTTCCCTTCCTCCATCCTTCACATCCTCCCTCCTTCCCTTCCTCCATCCTTCACATCCTCCCTCCTTCCCTTCCTCTCTCCTTCACATCCTCCCTCCTTCCCTATTTTCATCCTTCACATCCTCCCTCCTTCCCTTCCTCTCTCCTTCACATCCTCCGTCCTTCCCTTCCTCTCTCCTTCACATCCTCCCTCCTACCCTTCCTCTATCTTTCACATCCTCCATTCTCTCCCTCCTTCCCATTCTCCATCCTTCCCTTCCTCCATCCTTCACATCCTCCCTCCTTCCCTTCCTCCATCCTTCCCATCCTCCATCCTTCCCTTCCTCCATCCTTCACATCCTCCCTCCTTCACATCCTCCCTCCTTCCCTTCCTCCTTCCTTCACTTCCTCCCTCCTTCACATCCTCCATCTTTCCCATCCTCCCTCCTTCACATCCTCCCTCCTTCACATCCTCCATCCTCCACTTCCTCCCTCTTCCTTTCCTCCCTCCTACCCCTCCATTCTATCCCTCCTTCACATCCTCCATCCTTCCCATCCTCCATCCTTCCCTTCCTATCTTCTTCATTTGAGTGCAAAATGTTTCTTTGTATTTCAGCCTGAAAGCCTGTTAAAGCACTTGAGTTCACTTAAGTCACCATGAAACAATGGCATCAGAGTAAGGATGGGCTTGATGCGTTCATACATTTACTATGTTTTATGGATATTAGAAATAATATTTCGTAGCATTCTGCTATA
This sequence comes from Anthopleura sola, assembly GCA_023349425.1. Classification (NCBI taxonomy): domain Eukaryota; kingdom Metazoa; phylum Cnidaria; class Anthozoa; order Actiniaria; family Actiniidae; genus Anthopleura; species Anthopleura sola. Next base: position 5,492,906 of record JALHLI010000018.1, on the reverse strand, counting down.
TTTTCAACTTAATACAAATGTTAAAAGTGATCAGTTTAGTAAGAATACATTATTATCTAACAGTTTCTTTCTTCTGGTTCTCTGTTTGTTAGATTCAAGGCTGCAAAGATATCTCTCTCCTATTGGTGGTTTCAATTTGCTGTGGAGGCCACAACATGTAGAACACCGACCCTTCTCTAAATACGATGACTACGTACAGTAATATACTTTTAAAATCTCATCATGCATTTATAAAAGATTCTATTTCTATTATCTTGGGTTTTTATTCATTTTAATCACTGACAGTAGTTTGAGAAAAATAAAGCTGAACATTCTTTGCAATTCAAACAAGCCCAGAATTATTTGGGAACGAAATTTTTGAGCTTGCAGTATGACTTGTGAACCTTCTACGCAAACGTCGTTCTTAGATATATAGAACCTATTTCTGTAACGTTTGTACTCGGCAAGGCTCGGAAGGTTTCCTTTTCCGCTGGTTCTTCTCGTACATCAAACTTCATATCTTTTCATTTTATTGGTGCAGACAGTCACTCTTCAACATTGACACCATAGTTTAGGATGCAAACGTTTATTAACAGCCCTTGTTTCTTAAGTATTACAGTTTATTCTACAACTCAGTGTTCTCTATTTGTAAGTTTTATAGGTATCAGTAGTATAATGAGATGTTTTTTCAACCAGATATGTTCTATATTTTGTTATCAGTAATATCCTTTATCCTTTATCCTATAAGCCAACAGGTAGGTTCTTCAAGTGCTTATAACATGAACTTAGCATACACATTCACGCACACACGACCATGGTTGTCCGGTTCGGTGAGGCCCGTCAGATCCTCTCCATACCAGATCCTCATCTGCTTGTACTTGGGAAATTGGAAAGGCTGGGCAAAGTCGGTGAAGATGATTTCTTTGGAAGAGGCGGTGTCAGCGAAGGGGACCCGGTACCAGATGGCAGGAGCAGATCTGCAAAGTATTGAATCAAATAGGTGCATGTGCCAACCAGAAATCTATATTGGACAACTTAACAAAGCAAAGTGACTATAAAACCTATCGTTACAATGGTTGGCAAAGTAAAAGTTTTTTTCAATACCTTCAGTCATTGAATCTACATAAAGTAAGTAGTTGAATGGTAAACTATTTCTTGATTTGAGTGATGCGTCTTTAAGTTATGAAGGTTTATACTTCGAATATGATAATGACTGTGACGTCAGTTAAGGTATTTTGAGTATATTTGTCGTAACTAGTAATACCAAGCACTGGCCATTTTGAGAAAACAAATTTAAAATGTCCTTTATGTAAACCACGAGTAAAATAATGATGCTTTTTACATACTGTTTATCTGAACCAGTTCAGTTTTGTATATTTAATGAAATCATTAATATAACATAATGGATGGCTCTAGTCCTTCCCAGCCTCCTCCCCCCCCCCCCCCCCCTCCCCGGCTCCGCCGTCCCCGTATAAACCTTCATAACTTTAAGACGCATCACTCAAATCAAGAAATATCTATTTTGCCATTTAAACATTTACTTTATGCCGAGAATCAATACTGAAGGTTTATTGAAAAAAGGGTTATGTGCTTTTTAACATCACAATGGCAAATTTTATAAACACTACTCTCCACCTCTTGAGATGCAGTCGTATTGCAATTCAAGACTTTCAATAAGCTCAATTAATCTGCCTATTCAAAACAATAATAATGATGATGATGCATGATGATAATGTTAAACTATATTACCCGATCTGGCTTTTCTTTGGAAAGATGACTTGGTTATGCTGATCCGTCACTACAGTGTTAAAGGGCATTTTTCGTATGGTGTCACGGTTGAAACATCCCCAGTGACTATTGTGAGCAGAACCGACCGGAAGCGCAGCTGATGTAGCCAGAGACGTGCTCTAGTTTGATCGCTGCCACCAAGCCAGACCTGACATAGTTATGGAAAGAACCGAAGCGGTTTCCGCGGGCCTCGAAACAGACAACCTTTCCATTCATCTTAACCCAATCACTGGTGCAGGAAGCGAGCACCCCTTGAAAAGAAGATATTCCGTCGAAATTAATAAATTTAAATCACAGGATTCGAAGGTGGACTAGTTAGTTAATAAAAAGCTAACGATCAATCGGCCACTATCATGGCTAAAACCAGACAAGGAAATGCAATCTAGGACCAAGTTTCCACTTATTTATCTATTTTAATGCTGTTTTTATCACATTTATTTATTTTGAATTGAAGTTTGAGATTTAGAGTTTAATCTTTTAACTTTGGTTAATCTTTGCTTCATCTTTCCTTGTTTCTTTCTCTTTCTCTTTTTCTTTCTTTTCGTCTTTCTCTTTACAGCTCTCTTCTCAGCCTCACAAAAACCTCTGAAGACGCTGCCATATGCGAAAAGCACAATGCTTAAATTTCTTTTGGTGTACTGTGTAAGGCTTACCTTCCTGATACAGGAGCAATGCACTCAAACTGACCCAAAAAAAGGTGCGGAAAAAGGACATGCTGAACTTATAGTAGAAGCAGTTGTATATCTGTTGTGCAGGAACCGAATGATAAACTTCTCGGTGTCTGATGGCAAGTATGAAGTTCTGTGCTCTAAGTCCGAGTTGACAAAAATAGCAAGTTTTTTCTTGTATTTGTAATGAAAATATTTACAGCAGGAGTCCTTAATTAATTAAGATTTATCATCAATAGTTTGTGTTTATTCGTTGTCAATAGCCTAAGGTTACGGTAAGAACTTGTTTTTTCTTGTCAATGAGGTTTATTTGAAAAAAATTATCTGATACGAAGCTTGCCAGAGTGGATTAAGTGGATTGGGGTAAAATATTAAAGAATTTGCTCAATTTTACTGATTTTGTACTTGCAACACCCGTACCTGTCCCTCACCCCTCCCCTCAACCATTTTCTGGGCTGTTGGGCTCCCTTTGTCGTCTGACCCCAGAATTCATCAACCGCATCAAATCGATCGTGCAAGCCTTCCTGGTACTGCCTTCCCCGTGCCTTCCTGTTCAAGAATTCAGGGCATTTCTATTCGAATTTTCAAGTACTGATCAATCTACTTCCATCCTAAGCATGTCTTTGCAAAAGATTTCTCATTTTTTTGATAAAATTCGAGGAAAAAACGACAAGGAACTCGACGAGATCAGAAACCGCGTTCGACAACTCGCCAAAACTAGCTCCCTAAGTAAGTTTGTTAAGACTTTCTCAAGCAAAACACTTAAAAAATAGAAAATTAGATCTTATATAACCATTTCTGTTGTTTTTGTTTTTCCAGAAACCGATTTATCAAGAGAGGATTTGGTGGTTTTTATCCAGAAACTGTTCTCAGGTTACACTTTCGCTTTGGAAGATGAACAAGTGAACCAGATACTGGACCAACTTCGACGAAGTTTGGTAAGAATAAAATAAAAATTTTCGAACTTTCATACTCAATAATTATTTTTTAACTTTCTGGGTTGATTTTCATCAAATATATCTTTCCATTTATGAATAAACCCCCTGGTTATAGACAAACCAATACCGGTACATGTAACAGTTATAATTTGCATTTTACATATTAAGGAGGCCAGAAAGGGGTTTTTAAACTTGCATATAGACTAACAAAAATGGCCCTGAAAAACTTTATATAACTAATATGTGACCCTAAGTTGACCCAGAAGACGAAAGACCATAAAGTAAAGGTTGGAATGAATTGAAAAATATGACATAACACGTTGTTATGACAACGATAGAACACTTCAAATGTGTGCAAAGTTTTTCATTTAAAAAATCATAATTCAAAAACTGCATGGTGAAAATCGTTTAAAATATTTGAACTTCATGATCCAATCTTTGATTAGACCAAAAAAGAAAAAATTCTGTAATGAGGAATTCTCAAAAATCACTGAAGATTATTTTTAGGACGTTCTCCATTACATATTTTTTTTATTTTTTCTTAGCACTTACAAAGTCTTAAATAAAAGCCACCTGCAAACTTTTAAAAAAAATTACCCTCCAGTTTTTGAGTTATTTTAGTTTAAGTATGAGGTTGTTTGGGACAAAATTTTCCTATTTCCATTTCAAATGATTCAGTGCTACGTCTTTTAAGAGCACGCGCGCTGATTCAAGGAAAACCATTTCGAGCCTCTTAATAATTACAAGTTGACAGACATATAGTTCCAAATATGGAGAGAGGAAATATGTATTATTATAATATATCCTAGTCAAACTCGTTTTCTTATTGGTCGAGAGTACATCACGTGGAGGGAAATAAATCTCAATAACTCCCGCACGGGTAATAAATGCACGTGATCAAAGCGTGAGAGGGGAATAAATCCACGTGATCAAAGCCAAGAGGAGAATAAAAGTTTTTGTAAATAAAAAATTTTCAAAATGGAGAGAAATTTTCCTTCGTTTGACTAGAGTATATAATAAAACACTTAATGACTGATCCCTCGGGAAATCAGTTAGTTTCGTTTCCCTCGAATCTCAACATTGAGATTCTCAGCAAACAAAACTAACTGTTTCCCTCGGGACCAGGACTTCATTAAGTGCTAATTATTATAGCATACAAGGTCAAATATTAAACTGCCCTAACTAAAACGTTCAGTCTAGCAGGCCAAACGCCAAGCGTGCGGGCTGCAATTGGTTGACAGAATGTCTTATGACTGCTGTTAGCCAAAGCATGTGTGTTTGATGTTTTCTTGTTTTGTATATATAACAACTTTATTTTTGAATGAAAATGTTTTATTAAAATTCTAACTTTTGTATTTGAAGACTTTGTACAATTTGGCCATGGTCTTGTATATATTAATAATATGATAATGACATGACTTTTACATGCATATTATTTATTCGTAGCATCATTTGCACCCTCACCGCCCTCGAGTGCAAAATTGATGCTGCTTGGGCCACAAATAAACAATATGCCCTCCAAAAGTCATGTTATTGTCCGCAATATGTAATAATATATAATATAATATGTAATAATATAATATATGTATTAATATATAATATATAATCGCTCACTCGCTCAAGGACTTGCTTGTTCACAATGTGATACAAGAAACTTGTGAATAAAAACAATATTGGGCTCTTAATTAACATGTGATAATCTATATTAATTTTATAAAATGCTTGAAATATGACACACACTCTGATTGACTAGCTACAATATTTATATCATACAGGTAGGACAGAGGCATGTAACTCAAAATTGTTCAAAAATATTTCATAACAGCAACATAAAACGGCTGCTTATCTGTCTGTATTGTGAAATAAACACTCTGGGAGCTGTGGAGTACTCACTAAGCTAAGCAAGAGAAACACTTGGCTAAGCCTCATTTATCTAAGCTGGTTTCTCTCATACTTTACAGCTCCAAGAATGTTTATAATGTACAGTATCACAAAGGTGTTACCTTATACTGGCTATGACTTTATTTAAGAATCAGTTGATCTATTTTTCTCACAGGAGGGCCATACATTTGACGTGGATGTCTTTATTGCATGCTGGGAGTTCTGGCTAAGGAAGGTATTAAAGTTTTATTTAAAAATTTCCACAAAACACTTATTTTTAGTTAATATTTTAACATTACGATTTCTTTTCCATTACAGTGCTTTTCATAATCTTCCAATCTACCAACTCCAGACATCTGGAATTTTGGCTTCCATCAATTAAAGTTATGATGGGCTGAGTTCATTCTGATTGCGATTAATAAAGAAATTACCATGTGAAAATGGCTGTCTTACATCATGGGAATTTCCTTATCGCTTGATCGGAATATACTCAACCTGTTGTAAGTTTGTTTGACAGAAGCCAAAACGCCAGGCGTCTGGAGTCATGCAGTTAGGTCACAGAATTATAAAAAGAGCTGTAAACAATAATAATTTTAAATTTGTCTGAAATTAATTGTTTATAGGATGCCTCAAGGAAAACAGCTCTTCTTGTGGTAGATGTGCAAAACGACTTCATCACTGGTTCATTAGCTCTCAAGAACTGTCCTGCAGGACAAGATGGTTACGAAGTTGTACCTATCATTAACAACATCCTTAAACAGTGCTCTCAACAGTTTGATTTGATTATCTATACCTTAGACTGGCACCCCCCTGACCATTGCTCATTTATTGACAATGTGTCCCTGTATCCACTGGATCCATCTAGCCCTATATCAGCTAAAGATGCAAAGGCATTTGATACAGTTATCTACTCCAAGCCAGTTGTGTTGAAACAGAAGCTTTGGCCAGCTCACTGTGTGCAAAAGTCGTGGGGTGCAGAACTGCAGAAGGATTTGAAGGTAATTTATGGTACATTACTAATTGTACTTGCTCTGGACATTAATTACATTTTTCAGGGTTCGTGCAGGTCCTTGAACTCCTTGAAAAGTGCTGGAATTTGAAAACTCATTTCAAGGGCACTTGAAACTCCTTGAAAAAAGAAAAAATTCCTTGAAAATCGTAAATACTCCTTGAAAAATATTTAGAAAGGTTTTTGTAACCCAAAACGCCTGTTTTCCTCATCTAAAAGTTCGTAATCCCAATTGCACCCAACGTCATGTGGTCCTTGAAAATTTTCATTTTGGTCCTTGAATACTCCTTGAAATGTCCTTGAATGTCTTCGCAAGAAGCCTGCACGGACCCTGATTTTTATTTTCTTATTTTCATTGACTGTTGGTCCAGGGCCAAAGCTAATGGTTGGTCAGTCACTGGTCTTGAAGACTGGCCAAATTAGTTTTAGTTTGTTAATGCCTCATTTCCACCACCCAGTTGGCTCAGTTGGCTGAGCCTGAACTTTTAAGTTTCTTGCTCAATGTTACTGGTCAAAATGACCAGCTTGGCAAAGATTTGTCTATAAGTGCTGAATTGATTGATGATTTGGTTCTATTATAGCCTCCAGAGAAGAGCAATATTGTGGTTAAGAAAGGAGATCTATCATATGTTGATAGCTACTCTGCATTCTGGAGCAATGGCCATTATTGTACTACAGAGCTGTTCCCAATGCTGGCTGAGCATGGAATTACAGACGTCTATGTCTGTGGGTTAGCCTTTGATTATTGTGTGGAGTTCACTTCAAGGGATGCGTCACAACATGGATTCAAAACGTTTGTACTGGAGGATGCGTGTCGTTTTATTTCTGAAGAGATGTGCAAGAATACCAAAATGGAGTTTAAGAATGCTGGAGTCAATTTGATGGAATCTTCAGATGTAAGTTTGTCAGCTCTCCCCTCCCTCTTTTCTTACTTCTCTTTCTGTGCCCTTACTGCCTGTCTACTTTCCTTCTTTCCCTTCTCCATCCCTTCCTTCCTCCTTCCCTTACTTCCTCCCTCCCTCCCTCCCTTCCTCCCTTACTTCCTCCTTTCCCTCCCTCCCATACTTCTTCCTTTCCTTTCCTCCCTCCCTCCTTCCTTCCTTCCTTGTTTTTTACTGCAGTATACAAAATTCTGTGAATCATGTGAGTGTTAATGCAACATTTTTCTTTGTATTTCAGCTTGAAAGCCACTTGAAACAGAAATAATCTAATCTGAAATCAAAATGCAGTACACGTCATTGAAAAATGGTATGTAAATAATTAATTCTATAATAACTCTTACACATCTAATTTGCATGTATAAATCAACCTTTCCTGAAAGTTGAGTCACCATGAAACAATGGTTCCAAGTCAAGGTTGGACTTTATTTTTTATTTATTACTTTAATGACATTTATGGAGGATGACAATCTGACGGAAAACAAAGAATAGGACACATGGTGCCTTACAAAGCAGTGTTTCCAGCACTGACTTCATGCATTCATACACTTACTGTGTTTTATGGATATTAAAAACATGTTGCAGCATTCTGCTTTATTTTCAGCTTAATACAAATGTACATTTTATAGAATTTAATTTAATTTAAGTGAATTGTAAGAGTAAAAATTAATTGTTATCAAATCTGGAGCTCAGCTCATTTTGTTGTCTAACAGTTTCTTTCCTCTGGTTCTCTGTACGTTAGATTCAAGGCTGCAAAGATCTCTGTCTCATTGGTGGCTTGAATTAGCCGTGGAGGCTTTAAAATAAAGATACAAAGGTTACTAAGGTTACTATTAACTAAGAAGAATTATGAAGTAGCATTAGAAGTTAGATTTGCCAGTCTGCTTTTTATGTTCTACTAATGTGTGACCAAAAGAAATCAATGTTTCTGACTCAATTAATATATAGTGAACCTATCACAGTCGCGGCAGTTTTCCCAGCAGTTTTTCCAGTGAAATTAAAATATTGATCTACAAACAACTACACATTATCGGTTTTTAATAGACCATGAGTAGCTCAGCCAATCAGAGTGCAGGATTTGTGATAGACCATTAGTAGATTTATACTAACAGGGGGTTAGTAGATTAGATCTAATTTCAATTTTATGACGATAATTATACATTTAATGTATAATTAATTATTTAATTTAATATTTAGTGGTTTCTTAGTAATTAACTTAATTAGTAAGTTTACATTACTTCCAAATCACATGATCAAATTGCTGTTGCGACAAAATAAGGTTTTGGTGGACGTCAATCAAAGTGTTTCCATGACATCAGTGGCGGATCCAGAGGGGGTTCCATGGGTTCCACGGAACCCCCTTTGAGCATCAGACCTTCTGAAAAAAAATAATGAGAATGCGTCCTGCAATGAAGTTTTACGTATCAGATGTTGAAAGAGTGAAGACGAAATGGAACCCCGTAAAATTCTGGATCCGCCACTGGACATTGTTTGAAAACACAAAGCAATCAAGGCATGTGCCATGTGGAATGTTGTACTTGGAAACACCTTGATTGACGTCCACCAAAACCAACTTCATCGAGATAGCAAATTGTACAATTTTGTGCATGTGATTGGGAAGCACTGTAAATTATTTTAACCACCCCTGCACACAGACTTATATATAAGATGTAAATCAACTTTACACATAACAGTCACTGATAACCTCTGTTTAACATCTGCCATTTTACCTGGTCATCCGAGCCACAGCAAATGTCTAACCATTTGCAGATATCTTAGAGCAAGGCAACACCTCCTACTCCAATATCACAAGACCCTGTGTCGGTCTGGCCGTGCGGTTTTGAACCTACAACCTCCCATGCAACAGACTCAGGTACCCAACGAACAGAGACAACTGGGAGGCAGTTAAACTTAAAATTAATTCAAGCACTGTAATCTGTATCTGTTCTTTCCCCTTTAATTTTAAGCAAGACTTTCTGTAATTTACCACCTAAGTTTGTAGAATGTGTGTTTGCACAATAAACTCTAGTTTGAACAAGAATAATTTGTGTTTTGTGTATTCCTAAATAAGATTATTATGTGGTTGGGGTGTTAGAGCTATGGACTTCTGCCAATTCATTTTTGGTTATGGGAAAGTGTATAGTGCAATATTAATTCCTTTTCACTAATCACAATCAACAAACAAATTAATACCTTGCCAGCTGAGCAAAAAAGTAATTGTGCAAAGCATTGTTGATCAAAACCTGCAGTGGCCCTTCACCTTTTTTTTTGAAAATCGTTTTTCGAATGGTTTTTAGATAAATCACAGATAAAATATCACTCTGATTGAGAGTTTTGAACTTTTCTGAGACTTAAAATGTATTGGATTCAATTGTCAATAGTTTTCAGGTAGAAAAAAGTGCTTGAACACGGGGTCAGCCATAAAAAATCACAATGGACTGTGATTGGCTAGAAAATCTAATGCCGCTCAGCTTGCTTCTAATAAGATGATTACACTATTACAATCTACTACTGAATACTAACCGTTTTGCTCCTGTCCCAGGCTCCATGATTAGACACTGCAATATTGAGTTCTTTTGTTGCATATAATCTTAGAGATCTGTTAAATTGCTGGAAAGGATAGATTGATTTCTGTGACCTACCAACTCAAAATGTCTGGCATTTTGGCTTCTGTCAAAGAAACAAATTTATGATGGGCCAAGCTCATCCCCATTTTGAACAATAAAGACATTCCCAGGTGAAAATTGCTGTATAGTCACAGGAATTTCCTTATCGCTCAATCGTAATGAAGTCGGCCTGTTGTAAGTTTCATTAATGAAAGCCAAAACACCAGACACCTAGAGTCGTTTAGGTCATAAAAACATGAAAAGAGCTGTAATCCAATAGTTGTATTAATACTAAACTACCACAACCACAGGGAGCCCAATTTAGCTAAATATTTTAGCTAACTTAGACTCCTTGTACCATCACCTGACTTCAAGACTTCAATGTTCTAGTACATACTGTACCTTTGATCCTGTCCAGCCTAGGAGGGCCCAGGGGTACTGCGACATGGGTGCAACAATAAGGTCCACACGCCTGACAAGGTCGGGTGTAATCTCCTTGTTTTGACTGCTAGTGTCCATTTTGAACATACAAAAGCAATGATCATGCTGATCCATGACACCTCCGACACTGAATACAAAAGATAAGACAATAATAAAGGTAAATAATAAAATAACAAGCATACTAGGTGAGCTATACACCGATTCTGAAAATGCGGACACACTCAGACTGCCTAGGTTGAGGAGGCAAAAACAAGACTAGTCAGTCTGTGACCTGCAGAAAGCTGGTTTTTCTCTTAGGAGATATAAAAACAATTCTTAATGCAAACACCAGTAATGAAGATGAAGCTTGAATGGTGAATAAAAAACACATAGATCACAGATCATGGATGACTGACTAGCCTCGTTTTCGCGCCATCTACCCAGGCCATCCACTTGTGTCTGCCATGTTTCAAATTGGCCGGTGTACAGACACTGGAAAATCCATACTTACGTTTTCTTTTTGTCACCTGTCCTGTGCATGGGATTTTTACCTACAGACACGTCTTTATGAACAATGTGACCCTTGGGGAATTGAAAATAAGATTAAAAGGAGAGAATACTCTTAAAAGCGGATAAGAAGAGAAGAAAATGTTACATGGATTGAATGCACTGTGTTGGACTAGTAATCAATACAGTATTTGAAATAAGAGTTCACTTACTAGCTGATCTAGTTTATTGACCAGTTTCATTAACAAATGAGATACTTTGTCATCATCTGGGTGTGTGATGAGAATGTCAACATCATGACCTGAATTCTTCCCTCTGTAGCAAATAATAGATGGAAAAAAGATGATGATCAGGGTCAGTAAAATATATGATGTTAGGGGAGGGGAGGGGGTAGAAAGGGAACTGCCAATGCATCATACAAATGGGGGGGAGGGGGATCAGAACTTTAGACTGCAATCAGTTGCTCCTTTTCCCTTTGTCGCTGAATAGTGTTTCCTTTCATTCATTTGGCTGAGTGAGGATTAGAATAACAACCCTCTGACTTGTAGTTATACCATGGACACTATCTTCGTAACCCATCTGGCCTCCTACAACACTATCAAACTTTTTTCCAGTGTTTTCCATCATTACAAGGTCAGCTCATGTCTCAATCGCTTCAATTCAAAGGCACAGCTGGCTTAGTACCTTTCAAGATGACGCAGGGAACTGTGAAGGGGAGAATTCAATATCTGAGATATGACCTCAATAAGTTTAGAAATACCTTCTGTATCCACCAACAAGTTGAATTGTACATCCTGGTTCCAAGGCATCCAGCTACAGGAAACAATACAGAAACCTGGTTCTCACTAATAAAGCAAACTGATGCAAGATGATGCTACTCAAAGCTAGCACATGTTCTCACTGTGAAAGAAGAGTTGCAAGCTCAAGGGCAAGAAAAAGAAAGATTTGATTGTCTTTTGCTTGTGACGTCCATGCTTGCATCGGCTTGCATCATTAGTGTGAACCACGCTTAACATGCACTTACTACAAGAAACATTTCAGCATCAATTCCAATAATGGATTCATTACCTGGGTTGTTACTAGTTGAGTTATGGCGTCAGCTTCTGATCTGGAAACACCATTAACCACACTCTCGTAAAAACGAATACCTACAAGTTAGAAGTATCTTGGTGTTACTTACAAAAGAAAACTAAACTGACCCTCTTTTACTCTGACGAAGGACTAGCGTCCGAAACGTCAGTAAGTGATCTCTCTTATTTTTTACGGTGTAAAATTTAACTTTTTATCCATACTGTTTCATTAGAAACACCGACGCAGCCCACACTAGCTTACCGCTAGTTATCATCTCTTGACCCTATGGTGGGTATGTTTCACATCATCCATGGTGCAGGACAAATAATATAGAATAGGTTCGGGTGGCTGCATTTTCCCACCACTTCACATCTCTTTCTATCACACTCCCAAAAATCAAACAATTTTGTCCTGCCACTTATGCATTCATTTATCAAAATGCATTAACTCTGATTAATCTTGGCCCTGCATCAGGGACAGTGCCATAGTTGACCTACCAAGTTTGTCATGGGTTTATAAGCCTGTATAGTAATTATCTCATATCGAGAGAATTCCTACCCATGAGCTGTTGGTCAGTGACCTTCAGAGTCTTATCTTTCAAGGCTTGTCTAACATCTTCTATGGATCTGTAACCTTTTTCAAACCATTTGCGACCGGTGGCTGGACCACAGCCATATACAGGAGAGAAATTCTAAAGATTTTTGATATAAAGATATAATTTTATTATATTATTCACAGAAAACAAAGTACAGGGGATATATAGAATAAATTTGGTACAAAGCGAGAGAAACAGTATCCAGTCATGCAACCAAATAATATTTACAAAGGGAAAGGACTTCTGGAAACCTAAAAACGAACCTCCATTGCACTGAAAAAGTCACTCTTTTGTATTTCTTGTACTTCATCACAAAAGCCTTTCTCAAGTATTTCCTATGCAAAAGAACACATTCTGTTAATAATTACAAATGTTGTCTGATGGATTAATGATTTTATTATCATTATTATTAATGAGAGTTAATTGATATGTTTGCTACTGTAATCAAAATGATAACGTGCAACAGCAACAACAACTGCAAAAACACATCTGCAACAGCAACAACAGCAGCATGAGCAGCAAAAACAACTGCAACAGCAACTGTAACAACTGCAATGACAACAACCTACTGCAATGACAAAATGTGCAACAACAACAACAACTGTAGTAACCTTGGTTTACATTATAACTAATGCATCAGACTCTTGATATAATATATTATAATTCATATTCATCAAAATAGACCAAACAAGATCAACACTATTCTTGTAGAATATTCTAGAATATTCTTTTTAGGGGGAAACAAGATTATTAATTTTACAAAACATATATACCTGAATAACTTTTCGGCTGTGATTTCCTAAATGACTGAGTTCTGCTACCTCTGCCATCTTTTCCACCTTTCTAAACAGGTGAGAGAGAAAAGTTCATCATTTATTTTTGTATTTGAACTCATTTATCGGCCATTTTGGAAAACATATGCCTTATGAGAGGGAGATGATATCGCAAATTTGTAGGCTTATTGCAGCCATATTGTGTCTTACCGTAGCCATAACTACTTGTTGTGGTTGGATGAACTAGAGCAGTTTTCGTATGACTATGAAAAACTTACGGCACGGACCACGCCTTGCCGTGAGCGTGTCAGTACCGTGCCATGTATGAAAACATTCAACATTCAACATTCCATGCCATGTCTGTGCCATGTCGTAACTGTGCCATGTGCTGTGAATTTTCTCACTCATATTAAATGTGCTGTAGTCAAGAGCAGTTTTCGTATGAGTGGGAAACGATAAGGCAAATTCGTAACCATACCCCTGACCAATCAGATTGCAAGATTTATAACCTTATAGTTATTTCATCAAATATTTATGATTATAATGTAAATTGACATACTTTGGTAAAGACTTTAAACTACAAGCTGCTCTTCGAAATGCCAAGGCGCGGATATCCCTCTGATTGCTGTCTTTATAAACCGCATGACGTTCAAGAATTTCTAAAGCGTCCTGCAACCATGCATAAAATAAAAAGAGGCTCACCATCTTGAATGTAGCTTGTGCATTATGTTTTGCCCATTTCAGACCACGTGCCATTCCTTAGAGAATAGGATTCTTTGTTTCATTTGCATCCAAACAAGAAAATGATACTCAAGGGAATGATACGCTGTCTGAATTTGGAAAAACATTATGCCTACAGGTGCTAAAGTGGTCTGTTGGGAAGCACAAGTGGTGTGCACCAGTTGCCAATGCAAAATATGCGTACTTACTGTGAATATTTGATTGGGATGATTCAGAGGAGCAGATCTCTGGCAAATATACTTCACATCCTGAACAACAAACAAAATACAGCTGACACCATTCATTTCCAAATTGTAATGATAATGATATGTACACTATGATGATGATGAAACATGATGATGATGATGATGATACATGATGATGATACATAATAATGATGATGATACATGATGATGATGATACATGATGATGATGATGATGATACATGATGATGATACATGATGGTGATGAAACATGATGATGATGATGATACATGATGATGATGATGATGATGATGATGATACATGATGATGATGATGATGATGATGATACATGATGATGATGATGATGATGATGATGATACATGATGATGATGATGATACATGATGATGATGATGATGATGATACATGATGATGATGATGATGATGATACATGATGATGATGATGATGATGATACATGATGATGATGATGATGATGATACATGATGATGATGATACATGATGATGATGATACATGATGATGATGATACATGATGATGATGATGATGATGATGATGATGATGATGATGATGATGATGATGATGATGATGATGATGATGATGATGATGATGATGATGATGATGATGATGATGATGATGATGATGATGATGATGATGATGATGAATATCACAGACTGTATACCAAGGCACTATATTTGTAACAGTTATCGTAGATTTATAAGTTTTACACCGTAGTGAAAATGGAAACTGACGTTTCGGACGTTAGTCCTTCGTCGGATAGATTGACTCCGACGAAGGACTAACGTCCGAAACGTCAGTTTCCATTTTCACTACGGTGTAAAACTTATAAATCTACGATAACTGTTTCATTAGAAACACCGACGCAGTCCACGCTAGTGTTCACTAGCCATCATCCACTATATTTGTAGCCATGTACCCTACCTTATTTCTTGATTGCTGATGAGATGCAGAACTAAAGTAGGTCAGACAAAATAAAACCTGATAATTAAGTTATGAATAGTATAAATTATAGCATAAGGGGAATCAAATGACCTTCCTGTATTTTGTTTAATGGCACCTAGCATATTGCATGAACAGCTGAGTGATTGCACATAAACTAATCAAGTTATGCATGCAAGCATAAGGTATCAGTTGCTCATAATTCTGAATGCAGATTGATATGTTGACGTGATTGAGAAGCACATGCTCATGCAACTCTTGCACTTCTTTCATGCTTATGCATCCATAACTTGATAGAAGCACTGTCACTATAAATATGAACCATTTCTGCTAACTTCGAGGTTACTTCATCACACAAATACCACAAAACAGTCAGGCCATGAAATGAAATTTTGATCGTCATTGTCACAGGGAATTGTGAGGTTTGCCATTTTAGATAGAATATCACTGAAGGTTGTTAATATGCCATTGATATACATATATCTAATATTATATGTTAGGATAATTATATATTAATCATATGTTACCTCTTATCTGAGTTCTTATCTTCTTTTTGTTTTGAATATTTGATTCTGTGATTTTCTGTTAATGTGACAGGTTTTCCTTTTGTATTGCATTCTGTTAGCCCTGAAATGTAATAACACCAAAATAGTGGTTCAAGAATGTTCACTATCTTATGGTAATAATGATTAAGACAAAATTAAACCAGGGGCAGATTTGGGGGGGGGGGGGGGGGAGATATATGGGGCTGTGCCCCCTCTTTGAGTGTGGATTGATTTCCTTTTTTTTTTCTTCTTTTTCTTTGTTGTCCCAAACCCCGGGGGGGACTCCCTTATAAAGTTGGTAGGTATGCTCGACGGACCTTTTAGGGTCGAAAATAAAACCCTCTGGTACCTTTTAGGGTCTCGAAATGACGCCGTACCTTTTAGGGTCAATATTCTTTTATATGATAAATATACCTGAATATATGACAATACTTTGTTAAAGTCCGGGAATGTTCGGAAAGCGAAGTGTATTTGATGAAATTAGTGTCTATTTATCAATTTTAAATTAGGAAAACTGTTAAATGTGGTCGTACCTTTTAGGGTCTGGAATCGATACCTGAATTAATTTATGCGTACCTTTTAGGGTCATTTTTCAATCCGTCCGTTGAGCATACCTACCCATTTTATAAGGGAGTCCCCCCCCCCCCCGGGTCCCAAACATATACTAGGAACTCATGAAACAGCATTTCTGGAAAACATATAACCCTCCATAACCCTTCTCAGATTCCTTGATCTGACCTGGTAAACATCAATCAAAGAAGGAAGGGGGTTATAGTGAGGTCCGTGCCATAAGCTTTTCATAGTCATACCAAAGCGGCTCTATTGACAGGTTGGGTGTGGCTGAATGGTATCCCCCGCCATATGCATGTCATATATTTGACACTATAAATTCAATTAAACATTACTTACAGTTCACATTAACCAGTTCCACATTTCCTGCACTTTTTCTGTGAAAAAATGGGGTATTATTGCCTACTAATTAGTCATCCAATTAAGCCAGAGGAAGCACATTCACTACATTGTTGTTATGAGTTAGTACCTTTTGAGTGCTTGTAAGATCTTTTCAGCACTGTCATACTGACTGACAATATGGGTGACATTTATACTGAAATGAAAATAAAATAAATCAGTGGTGGCAGAATGAACTCTAAGGTGGGGGGGGGGGGGGGGGGGGGGGGGGCAGGGGGGAGACCAAAACTGATGAAGGGAAAAAAGCAGGGGGGGGGGGGGGAATAAAAGGGCATGTCTCTGCTCTAATGTATGTGGTATGTGATTTGCACACTCTGCCACTCAGTTGGTTGGTCGGTCTGTCTGTCTGTCTGTCTGTCTGTCAGTCTATCTGTCTGTCCGTCTGTCAGTCAGTCTGTCTGTCTGTCTGTCTGTCTGTCTGTCTGTTAGTCTATCTGTCTGTCTGTCTGTCTGTCTATGTATGTATGTCTGTCTGGTTAACATTTGCAAACTTTCACTGTTGGGAAGCCATCTTTGTTTGAAGGCTATGATGATGTCAATCGTCCAATAATTCAAAAAAATATTGGACGAATGACGTTTCCTTCCAGTTTTGGTCAGTCAATGCTTGTTATGAAAAAATTAACTGGGGGCTGTGGGCCAATCAGAAACAGGGAAATATTTTGAATAAGTAATAAAAATATTTTTTGTATGTATGTTTCCCACACCAGAGGAAATACAATCATAGAAACTGCAAGTGACTCATGGGATATTCCATGGTATAACCACTCGAAACCATTGTATATAACTGGTATGTATATATTTACCTAGATGTATTTATATTTATATTTATATTTGTTCCACGACTGTCATGTAAATCAGTTTTTTCTGTCGACATTATCGTGTTTAGATAAAGGTTTTGAAGTTGATTGAGAATAAAATTTGGGAACCCCATCCCTCCCCTTTCTAAAGATTAAAGACTGATGACAATTGTGCCTATTTATCTTTATATTTCTTCCACGACTGTCATGTAAATCAGTTTTCTCTGTCGACATTATCGTGTTTAGATAAAGGTTTTGAAGTTGATTGAGTATAAAATTTGGCAGGAGCAAGTACTCCATCTAACCTGAAGTTATCCTCGATGATAAATCCTTTCTTACGAGCAGCCTTTTTCAGTATATCTATTCTTGTCTTCTGTATCCTTTGCGGCAGGATATAGATTCGTATATCAGGATATTTAACCTCATTTTTGAAGTCATCTTCAAGATCACTTCTTTTTCTCTTTACAGATGCCATTTTGTTTTGCTTATGTTGTCACTTCAGCCACAGGTAGCCCAAGCGTATGAACTTTTTCGCAGTCAACAAAACCACAGGCAGCCCAAACAATGTTCCTGTGCTTTTAGTGGTGTTGAAAAAAACTCGGTAAAAAATAAAAAAATTAAAAAAAAGAACATACCTTGATCTTATGTGTTTTCTAGTGATTTTTAACTTAAACCCCCACCCCAACTCACACACACACACTTTAAAATAATGCCAACATTATCCTTCACACTGTCTTTAAAAATGCATCTATGTAAGATGAGCTTATGTTACCTGAGACACGAAAATAAACTTTTTTTTCATCGCTTACGCATACAGTCTATACAGGAACTGAAAACCAGTGAGCACGAAGTTATGTTCGTGCCTAGAAAGCAATCTTTATAAATATGAAGGCATTAGTCATTGGAGCTGGAGCGTCAGGCCTGTCATCTATAAAATGCTGCCTGGATGAAGGATTAGATGTGGAATGCTTTGAACAAGGACAAGACATCGGTGGTCTGTGGAGATATTCCGAGCAAGATAGCCACAGCTCCATCTACGAAAGCACTGTTATCAACACAAGCAAGGAGATGAGCTGCTTCTCTGACTTTCCGATGCCCAAGGAATTCCCTCCCTTTTTGCCTCATTATATGATGGTACGATATTACGAGCTGTTTGTCGCAAGATTTGGACTTCGCAAATACATTCGTTTCAACTGCAAAGTTCTCGATGTTAGAAAAACCAGAGATCACGGTACAACTGGTAGATGGGAAGTGATATGCCAACATTTAAACGACGCTGGTACGAGTTTTGAAGAGAGACGTGTGTTTGATGGTGTGATGGTTTGCACAGGGCATCTTTGGCAACCTCGCGTGCCTACATATCCAGGCATTGACAATTTCAAAGGACGGATTTTGCACAGCCATTCGTATAAGAACCCCAAGGGCTTTGAAGGCAAGACAGTCTTAGTGATAGGTAAGATTACGCGTCGCCTCCCGGCACGCGACCAATAGTTAATCTTTGTAGCAGAAAGGAAAGTATTAGATGTCGATGTAAACTAAAGGCTAGAAGACCTAGAACGCCAGCACTAACTCAAGCATGGTATTTTTGCTTTCCTTCCGTACAGGTCTTGGCAATTCTGCAGCAGATATCGCCGTCAATTTAAGTCATAATGCCAAGAAAGTGTTCATCAGTACAAGAAAAGGAGCTCTGCTCCACTCGCGGACCATCTTTGGAATCCCATTCGACCTCATACTAAGCAACAGAGCTTATTATAGTTTACCGTCATGGCTTTCTTGGTTGCTGTATGAACTGTTCGTTATCAAGCACATTAACTATAAACAATATGGCATGCAGACGACAACTGAGAGATCAAAGGGACCTTTTGTATGTAACGATGATCTTCACACTCGAATCAGTACGGGAACTATCGCTGTCAAGGATGACGTAGCGTACTTTGGTGAAAAAAGCGTAACGTTTGTTGACAACACTTCCATAGAAAATTTGGATGCTATAGTCTTCTGCACTGGGTATATCATCGGCTTTGATTTTCTTGATGAGTCGATAATATCCCCGCCAACTAACAATGATCTGATGCTCTTCAAGTATGTCTTTCCGCCTCGCGAATCATCAACTCTGGCATTCATTGGGTACATAACCATCATGGGTGCTATGAATCCAACTGTTGAGATTCAAGCAAGATGGGCTGCAGCTGTTTTCAAGGGAACCATTCGGCTTCCGTCGCAAGATGAAATGCTTCGTGAAATACGTCGGACAAGAAAGGAATTACTCAAGGGGGTCGATGACACGCCAAGAAATTCCCTAGTGGTAAATAATGCTGCAGATATAAGCAATAGTATTTTAGGTATAAACTCCTTGCTGAATTCCGGAATGCAGCTCAATTTGGAGAACAAAACAATAGGCCCCAATTCTCAGGAGTTTGGAATTCTTTTTTGTTCTGTCCTCCAAATTGAGCTGCTTTGATGTCACGTGCAATGGGTCTGTTATTAGTTGGAGTTAGAACTTTCTATGTCAGGGACAAGGTCAAAACAATGGTCCAAAATAGGGACCCGATTTTATTGATTTAGGTGGTGGGTACCGGTAAATACCCCCTCCCCCCTCAGAGACCTGTTGAAATGCTCGATACTGCGTGTCTGTAGTGACTATTTCTATCCACAAATACGTTGTTTAGAATACATGCAAACAGACAGTACATTCATTTCTGTGATTTGACTTTTAGTTTTGGAGATATTTGAGACAAAATCCAGGATTTCATTTCCAGAGGTGGTGGTTACCGGGGAACCCCATCCCTCCCCTTTAGATTAAAGACTGATGACAATTGCATCATGTTTGCATGGACCTTTATGTGTGCCTACAGCTTTAGTAGAATTAATCACACATAACTCAAGGCTGAGATGGCCCAACCATCTCAAAAAAAAAAAAGACTCTTTTATCAAACCCTGTGTAATGAAAAAAATATTTTCTTACAGGCCCATGGAATCGCGTATGCTGACAATCTGTCCCAACAGATAGGTTGCAAGCCCAATATTCTCCGCATTCTATTCTCGGACCCAGTCCTTGCATTTTACTGCTTCTTCGGCCCACTCCATCCCGCTCAATATCGTCTGCAGGGGCCTGGGAAATGGTCAGGAGCCAGAAAAGCCATCATGGAAGTCTATTCCAACACTGTATATCCGACAATGACAAGAACAGTTCAACCCAAGAATCAAAACTGCCTACAAACCATTAGATATGGGATAAAGTTCGCCGTCATTTTGTTCGCAGTTTACATTGTGTTGAACTACGTGCTAGAATTAGATACCTACCATTGGTTCTTTCCTTCTCTTATGATTGCTTTCATAATTTATAAATTTATTTGCCCTTGAAAGAATGAGTAGTCAACACAAACACGCCTTCTTGATTGGGTCAAGAAGGTCAAAAATCCTTTATATGTCTTATATATGGCTGGAGCGTGGCAAAGAAACGATTGCGCAACTTAACAGACACTAAAGGATAAGAAAAAAACGTTCTCAACTATGATTACTTTCTACCCAAATATATCCTATAACTTAAATATGCGTCGCGGCTAGTTTTTCAAACCACATCCCACATGGAAAGAATTAGCCATAGCGGTAAAACCACCAGCAACACAAACCGGCGACATATTGGGAGTCATGTTGGGTTAATCATCTACGGTCTAGGGGCCGACTAACCTCTCCCTTAGGCCTCGGTCGAGCTTCCTGATCAGTCTGTAACTGTTCCTCCAGGGATAGTGGTGTCGGAGTCGAAATCTCCAGCGTAGCCGTAAGTCCATAGCACTCGATGTCTGAAAGTATGGTCCTGCTTAAAACAAGAATTATGAAAATAAAAATATAGCTAGTCAATTAACATAGCACTGATGAACTTAGACTAATTAATTTCAAAAAAGGTCGAACAAACTTGATGCTATATCTGCACTTAGGGGTGGGGAGTGGGGTAGGCATCTGCAATAAGAATGATTGCGAAACAGCGCTAGGCAGGGCTAAATATAGAAGCCATGTCAGATTGTAGCATGCGCACAAGTAAAGCATATCGCTAAAGACTTCCTTTAGCCTAGAGCACGTGGCATCACTTTGAGTTTAGCACGAAGAAGCGAAGATAAAAAATCGCATTCTGTTATAAATAATTCTTGGTGTAAAGAAGCCATGGATATCACATATTTCTTGTTATGGGGAATGATTTTGGTAAATACAAACCTTTCTGTTTGTGAATACCAGCTGTGCAATCCTTTTGGTACCGACTCGGATATCGATGCTTGTGATTCTGGCCAGGTGTGTTGTGGCAGAAAATGTATAGATGGTTCTGACTGTAGTGGTCAATTCTGCATGAGAAATTCTGATTGTTCAACAGCTCAAGTTTGTTGTGATGATAGCTGCGTGGATGGTTTTGACTGTAGTGGACAATCCTGCTCGACACGATTTGATTGCTCCATAGGCCAAATTTGTTGCAACAAAAAGTGTTTGAATCATGGCTCGTCCTGTGCTGAACAGTCCTGCTTATCTGACCCAGATTGCCCAACTGGACAAGTTTGCTGTAGTCAAAAGTGTGTACGTCGTTTATTGGGCTGCAATGGTCTGTTCTGTAATTCTAATAGAGATTGCTCCAAAGGCCAGCTTTGTTGCAGTAAGACGTGTTCAAATGGTCCCGACTGCGGTGGCAAGTTCAAGTCTTGTATATTTAAACACGACTGCTTTGCAGAACAAGTTTGCTGCAATGATAAGTGCGTGAAAAGTTTTGATTGCAGAGGACAGTCTTGTGATACTGACCTTGATTGTTCAACAGGACAGACTTGCTGTAACCACAAGTGCGGCGTGGACGGTTCTGATTGCAGAGGACAGTCTTGTGATATTGACTTTGATTGTTCCACCGGACAAGCTTGTTGCGACCATAAGTGTGTCTATGCATATGATTCTACCTGCGCGGATGCAACCGAGAAAAAGGCTTTATCAGCTCTACTCATAACACTACTTACAGCATTTGTAACCATTTGTTCTGTTGTCGCAGTAGTTTTCTGTTACAACAGACGACGAAAAAGGCTAGCAAATGCAGCGAGCAATGAAAGAGATGTAACTCCTTTGGTTAACTGACGGTGACCACACAGCAGGACAATTGGCTCAAGTACCTCAGTGCCAATGGACTGCTTCGACGATGCGGCGGCCATCTTGAATCTTAATTAATGAAAAGAACGTTTTACGAGATGCCGGGGATATACGTAGGATCTGATGAAGAAAATAACAAATCCTGGGTTTTTCTGGCACTATCATGCTGGTTAAGTGACAAGCATTTCATTTTTCTACTTAGTATCAGTCATTATTTTCACATCTTGAATCGCAAGGCACTATGGGTCGTCCAGGGGGCAAAAGAAACCAAAACTGTCGGATAAAATAGAGAGTTTCGTTTATTTGTCTTTTTTCATGTCCATCTTCTTAATTCATCTCTAGTCAAGTTGTCTAGAGATTAAACGTTAATTCAAATCGACGCCATAAGTGTAACAAAGATTTGTATATTTGCCCCCTACAAAAATGGCCGCCGCATCGTCGAAGTAGTCCATTGACTACAGCCTGAGTCATGATAGCTAATAGATTCTGTAAAGCTGCGGATACACGGTGCAACGGTTGCGAGCTGAGCCATGTCACACGACGCAGTTTGTTGCATGCAATGTTGCTGAAGTAGAGAACGATTCCACCTCAGCATCATTGTCTGCATATTGCATGCGTGCAATGTCGCACCGTGTGTCTGCACCCTGGTCCGCGCCTTATAAGAAGGACCTTACAAAAGTCCTTATAGATGTAATAGATGTTATCACTTGTAACAGATAAAAAATATCTTATATTCTTAGATAATCGTTGGTCATTCCGTTATTTAGCAATTATTCGCCGAAGGCGAAGTGATTATCGATGAATATTTACCGAGCGGCGAGGTAAATATTCATCGATAATCACTGAGCCTGAGGTGAATAATTGTTTTAGTATAAATAAAAAGGTGATTATTTCAAAAAAGAAAGAAGGAAACAACATTGAAAGTGAAAATATTTTATTTTTTAAAAGCGCGACGGTCACGCTGACAGCCATTTTGTCCGAAAAGGTGATTCAGTTATCGGCTGATAATCCGAGATAGAAAACCAATCAGAGCGCGCGATTTTGTATAATCACCTTTGTATTTATACTAATTTGTCAATATATTTTTTTCTTCAATATTTCTTATACAAGGCAACCCCAAGATAGCGACATGATACTTATATCGAGTTATGTCTGTATATTGTATATTTGGTTTATTTTTTTTAAATTAAATTTTAGTGTTCTCAGTGTCCCCTATAGAGAGATTCCCGTGCAATCCCATGCTCGAGAATAAAGATATTTCAAAGTGGTATTTTAACTTGTCACAATTCAACTTGCTATATTTCTGATGAATGTTTTTCATGTTTCTCAATGCAGTCATCAATGTTCCGCATAAATCAATCCCGCCAAACTCCAAGGCCTCTCTGCTTAATTCTGTAATCCAGAGCGCAAATCAGGGCCAAATTTTCGCTTTCTGTTCAGTGTTAGCCGTAACTACCCTCATCAATCCCTACGGAATCATTTCAGATATATACTTTCCAAGGTAACTCGTATACTGTTATGTTTTTTTTAATGAATCATGCATATGATTATACTATTTTAAGAAGCAGCACTAAAGCGAAACAACACAAACTCAAGCTTAATTCGGAATTTCACTAAAAATAACCTAAGAAATAAGAGCTGCAACAAGCTCCTAAAATTCTCCGATTTCCTCTCCGAACCGTGCTTGAATCTATATTATTAGCTTGTTAATAAGAATGTTTCAACCTATATTTCCGGGCAGTTCAATACTTTACTATATTAGCTTGTTAATACGAATGTTTCAACCTGTATTTCCGTCATGCAGTTTAGTACACCGTTGGTTTTTCAGTGCAATATGAATGATTGTTGAATAAGGCCAATTTTGAGCAAAATAAATGTGAACATTGATGAGATCAAATTGCCGAACAAAGCTGATTCGCGTGACAAGATGAAAGAGCTAAACGAAAGACCTTAATTTGTGCGAAACAATTCTTCTGTTGTTGTCTAAAAGTTGTCGTTTTTGATAATTAAATAATAGTAGATTATGCCAAAAAAATAATTAAGAAAATGAGGCTGACGAAGGCGAAAGAGTATATATTTATGTAGGGGAGGGGTGGGGGATTAATTTCTGCGTTATTATTTCCAATGTAAGAAATTAGAATTGGGACTGATACAGAAAAAAATCAATTCGCCTGGTTTAAAAACCACCATTCAAACAGATAAAAGAGAAGAAAGACAAAAAGGAAAACTGTGTCTATCGGGTGGCAGATCTAGGGGTGTACGAAAAGAGAACATGTCCCCCCTTTCCGATAGCAATATTTAATTATCCTCCTCGCTTTCAAATTCAGTTCCTAGAAGAACATCTGATACCATGTCATGTAACATACACGTCAATCAAAAGAACTCCATATAGTCTGAAAGGTAACGGAAATTCCAAAGGATTTAAGTTGGTCTGCCTGACGCGATGCATTGCACCAGATCATTAATGGCGATAATAACTTTCTTGGTATTGGCATCTACTATGATAAATGTAGCTCACTGCAAACACTGCACTAACTGCAGTAGTTCTAATGACTGCAATTCTGGCCAAATGTGTTGCAGTGGAAAGTGTTTGGTGCCCTCTGACCGCAGACGACACTCTTGTTTGAATAATTGGGATTGTTGTTCGGGTGAGGTGTGCCGCAATGGGAAATGCTCAGATGCAAATGGCCACGCTTATGCAAATGTTGAACAGTCCTGTGTTATTGACTCAGATTGCTTTCCAAATCAACATTGCTATGAAGACAAGTGTTCTGATGGTTTACGAGGAAACATCAAAGTCGACTTTGCATTGCTTATAGCTCTAGTTGTTTTTGGTTTTGCCGCCTTCTTGATCATGATCATTACAGCGATCATGATCTTGATCAAAATCTTGTGCAGCACTGAATGAACAATAACCAAACAATATATCAACATGGGACAGATTCGTCAAGATCCTGCAATCCGTAAACCAGCGTCGGCCAGCTAATCTGTTTTTTTTAGAGTATAGAGAAGATTTTGGGAAAAAAAACTGACAAGAAACTAAACGGTAACAAATTGAGCTCAAACTTTTTAAGAGACTGAACAAGGGTCAAGCAATGACGGAAGCAAGTTTTAAACCAAGTATCACAGAACACTAAGTTCAATACTAGGTGTCGTTATCAACATAAACATCATCAACATTTATCATCATCATCAACATGTATCATCATCAACATGTATCATCATCATCATGTATCATCATCATCATGTATCATGTATCATCAACATGTATCATCATCATGTATCAGCATCATCATGTATCATCATCAACATGTATCATCATCATGTATCATCATCATCATGTATCATCATCATCATGTATCATCATGTATCATCATCATCATCATCATCATCATGTATCATCATCAACATGTATCATCATCATTATGTATCATCATCGTGTATCATCATCAGCATCATCATGTATCATCATCATGTACCATCATCATGTATCCTCATCATCATCATCATGTATCATCATCATGTATCATCATCATCATGTATCATCATCATGTATCATCATCATGTATCATCATCATGTACCATCATCATGTATCCTCATCATCATCATCATGTATCATCATCATCATGTATCATCATCATGTATCCTCATCATCATCATCATGTATCATCATCATCATGTATCATCATCATCATCATGTATCATCATCATCGTGTATCATCATCATCGTGTATCATCATCAGCATGTATGATTATCATTATCATTGTTGTTAATTTGATGAAACTGAACACTGATATATATATTCAATTAAACATTAACATGAACATTATTTAGATTGCGTTACTGTTAGGAGATATCAGATTGCTAAATGACCTTTGGAATCAGTGACTCGTGATTTAGTTGATTAGTTGATTTAGTTGATATACCAGTTGATATACCAGGAGATATACCAGGAGATATACCAGGAGATATACCAGACATTTTTAGAGACATTTTATTCAGCTGTAATTCTCCACAAGATGTAAGTACAATTTGCCTATTTGATCTAGATAATTATCGATAGTTTTTAGATGTAGTTCTAATTAGAAATCATTGTAATCAATTGTAGCAAACCTTCAAAGCTTCGTCACATTAAACCGAAAACTAAAATCAGAAATGAAGCGTCTTGATCGTGGCAAATGACATACATGACATGAACAGAAGGATTCGATCCTAACAATTGTTATCGTCATAATTATTCGCTCTAGGCGCGCGTCAGCTTGAGACGTATATATGACAAGGAACAAATAAAATAAAATAAAATAAAATGAAATGAAGCTGAAGATGGAATAAAATACACATGTATATCTATATATATTTACTTAGCTATACGCTGCTTAATTATATGTATACCTAATACTAGTGAAATACCACATATACAACATTGCCTGGCTGCGTAACCAGCGTGGTTGGTCCTTGTAGTGTAGCGGTTAACACGTCGGACTAGTATACCGAAACCGTGGGTTCGAGTCCTGCCAAGGGCATATGTTATTTTTCTCTTAATTCTTTATTCTATTCTTCACACCGAACGCAATTCATTTCACTAGTATTATCCTCAATTGTGCGTAAATATTTACGGTGTTCAGCTTACCCATGAGATTAATATCGCCCTGGACCCCCACCGTTGCCACATATACGTACAACATTGCCTGGCTGCGTAACCAGCGTGGTTGGTCCTTGTAGTGTAGTGGTTAACCACGTCGGACTAGTATACCGAAACCGTGGGTTCGAGTCCTGCCAAGGGCATATAATATTTTTCTCTTGATTCTGTATACCTAATACCAAGAGACCATGAAGGTCTCTTGACATGATGCCAAAACGCTTCCAGCGATTTGGTGGCTCATTTCCATCAAATTTGAGGGGTACTTTGCAAAGAGACAATATAGTTTTCATGTGCAGCGAAGGATAACACTGCTATTGTATTTATGCAAAGTGTCCCTCAAAGTCGAGAACAAGAAACAAAAGTTACGACACAGCACCATAAAGATCAGCCATGGGATTGAAAATTCTTCTGCTTTATATTCTCTTCTCATTGAACTATTTCTCCATTTCAGCGATGTACTGCTCTTCGTTTTACTATAATAATTGTGATTATGACCAAGTATGCTGTAACAATGAATGTGTCTACGGCTCAGACTGCATTGGACGTAGCTGCTCTTTGGATGCCGATTGCTCTTCAAATGAAGTTTGTTGCGATAATACTTGTTCATCAAATGATTGCAGTACTGGAAGTACTGGCAACGTCAAAACCGTTTTTATTATAATTGGAATCTTTAGTATCCTGTTTGTGATAGTCTTGCTTCGTGTTATTTTCGTGTGTTGTCGTCGTCGAAAAAGGCTACAATCACTCCAACGTCCAATACTTGGGCAGAGAACCTCGACCACCACAACAACACGTCGTCCAGCACCAAACTATCCTCAACAAGGACCTTACCAAGGACAACAACCCTATGGTTATCAACAAGGATATGTACAACCACCGGCTCAGTATCCTGAACATGAAGCCACAAACCCGCTTGCAGGGGCCTACCAAGGCGGAAGTTATGATCCACCACCATATACATATGCAGCTCCTACCGCTCAACCGCCACCTTACGAAGAGTTTCCTTCGGTTGCCTCACCACCTCCTTTGTAGATAAACTTCGGAAAAATCGAACAAAGATGAAAAGACACTTGTATAAACACATTGTTTTTAATGATGTTAAGGCTCCGACACACGGTGCAACATTACATGCAACATCACACTAAAATATAAAAAAATGAACGTCTGTTTTATTATTTTTATGTAATTTGTATTATCCTCGTAAATTAAGTGGAAAAATCGAGATTTTCCCTGTTTTAGCTGCTGAAATAGTACTGTAATCATAGTAATGTTGCAAGCAATGTTGCATTGAATGTTACACCATGTATCTGAGCTTTTACAGTCAAAAAGGTTCAAGCGTACCCCCTAGTTTCCATTAAGGATTTCATTATTTTCATAAAATATTCGAAGACTTCAAACTTCACATTCATTTCGCAGCTAAAATTCTAAGTGATGGATTTCTTGGGAGTTTTTGTACCTTGGCATGGCAATTGTTGAAGAGTCAAGTCAAAACTCAGGTAAAAAACTTATTTTCAAGTTTGGAGTCAGAGTGAATGATGAACTCAATATTCGAATAATAAATTCATTAAATTCATCAAGGGGGATATGCTTGAGCCGTCTCAGACTGTAAATCGTTTAACGACTCTTTAACGTTTTAAAGTTAAAATTCATTATGACGTCATTTCCCATACAAGAGGGCAGAGGGAAACTGGGAAGGAGCTCGCACATCAGTTAACATATATACTGTAGGTATCGTGTATCGACAGAGCATTGAGCAAGAGTTAAGACGCAACGCCATAAAGATCAGCCATGGGATTGAGAATTCTTCTGCTTTGTACTCTCTTCTCAGTAAACTATTTCTCCATTTCAGCGATGTACTGCTCTTCGCCTTATGATATTCGTTGTGATAGTGACCAAGTATGCTGTAACAATGTGTGTATCTACGGCTCACACTGTAGTGGATATGGCTGCTCTTCGGATTACGATTGCACTTTGAATGAAGTTTGTTGCGATAGTACTTGTTCAAATTACTGCAGTAACAATGTTATAATTGGAGCTGTCGTTAGTATTATATTTGGAATATTCTTTTTTTGTCTTGTCTTCGTGTGCTGTCGTCGTCGAAGAAGGCTACAAACAGTCCAACGTCCTATACTTGGGCAAAGAGTAATCACTAGAACCACGACCACCACCACAACACGTCGTCCAGTACCAAACTATCCTCAACATAGACCTTACCAAGGACAACAACCCTATGGTTATCAGCAAGGATATGTACAACAACCGCCTCAATATCCAGGATATGGAGCCACAAACCCGATTGCTGGGGCCTACCAAAGCGGAAGTAATCCTCAGCCATCAACGTATGCAGCTCCTACCGCTCAACCGCCACCTTACGAAGAGTTTCCTGCGGTTGTAGCGATGGGGAAAGAAAATAAGAATCAGAAAAACAATTATTCACAAGCCTCAGCACCTCCTATGTAGAAAAACTTCGGAAAATCGAACAAAGATGGAAAAATACTTGAAGTCACATTATTTTTAATGACGTCATGAATGAATTAGGACTGCATGGTTTTCTACTGAAAAATCCGGAAAACGAGTTTCATGTTACCAATACATTTTTTTAATGATTAAATCATTCCATCAGTTTTGATTATAGTTTTGATACTCATGTATATAATCCATAGTGTTGAATACGAAGCATTTACCACTTCAGCTTTTCTAATATACAGTGAAAATATGACCGTAGGCATAAACACATAAATGATGTAATGTTGATTGCAGAAGGTTGCACCAAGTGTCCACCCACAGAAAGTTAAGCTTTCTTAGAACTAATATTTTGTGCAATGTGATGCTGGTGAAAAGATAAGCTAGGATTTGATCTTTGTGGTCACAAACAAAATGCCATGAATAAGTGCCTTAAATGAAATGTAAATGTTACAATTGATATTATATTAGATTGAATAAATTTTGTAAAGTTTTCAGTTTGTCAGTATCTTGTTATTTGGTGCTGGTGTTTGAAGGGAGACTCCTAAAGCAAAGGAGAGGCAATCAAATCACATGTATCCTTTTCCCCCTAGGTCAAATAATCCTATTCACCATTTTTCATACATCCGTTCATTGGCCGCAGACACAGCATTTAGTTGAAGCTGTAAGGTTCAAATTTGGATAATCCTTTGAAACTAACTTGCAGTGTCAACCGAATGCTTTGCCTGTGACCAGTGAAAAATGATGAATATAATAACAACAATGTTAATAATAAATATGATGATATTTACAGCATTGCTGATGTGGTCGTGTATCTCAATTGCCTTAAATACCTAATCTCTCTCAGAGCTATATGATCATTCTTTCAGTTTGTATCTTGTACTGAATGATTTTAATCTACGAAAAAGTTTGAAATAAAATTTGGAATGTTGCTGAGAAGGTTCAAACAAATGCCCCCTTACTTTGGGCCAGTAGGCAAATTGGCCCAATTGAGAGGAATCTTCCACAAGTACACTATTACATATGCGTCTTGAAAAGCGTGGATTTAATACCGTTTTTTTTTTCTTTTTGTCTTTTGTCGAGAAAAAGGAATTCCGAAAGAAGACCTTAAACGACTTTTGTGACGTTTAACGTCACAGTGTGATCACGAGGTTGCGTTTTGACGTTTCCAGGTCTCAGCTTCCGTGTTTTCAAAGCCAAGCGAGTCTTCGAGATTCCTAACCAAAGCGAGCATGTCTTTCAGAATTCCCGTACTAGTATTCCTTGGAGCCTGGCTTATAGGAACTGCATGTGTTTTGGCTGATAACAACTACTGTGGCTACAGTCAGTCGTGTGAATCAAATCAAATCTGTTGCAATCAACAATGTGTGTACGACAGTGACTGTGCTGGAAGAACGTGTAGTGACTCAAGCTTTGACCAATGCTCAGGGTTACAATGTTGTGATAGCTGGACTTGCCAGTACAGCTGTTATGATGATACAGTTATTATAATCGGGAGCATCTCTGGTGTTTGCGTCTTTATCTTCATACTGAGCATCATCATATACTGCATATTTTGTAAAAGACGATATTCGGGTCCTCGAGGAGGATACATCATAACACATCCCCAAGCGCAGGTTCATACGACAACTACAGCGGCAAATTTTAACCAAACAACAACTTATCCTACAGCACAACCTTATGGTCAACAGGTCTATGGCCGGGCAAATCCTCAGTACGGCTATGGGGCAATCTGAACAATCCTTCTATCTACATTTCCTGCATGTCAATCCGTCTATGCAATACCTACTGTAGACTTTGTTAGGTGCTGGCCCTAGTAGGCCAAGGCAAGTTTTTGATCATTAAATGCTTCAAATATGATCTTAAAAAACTTTAATAGCAGTATTATAAATATCATGTATATGTGTAGGAAGATTTTAGAAAGCTAAAAAGAGTCAACCATTAAGTTATTCATTAAGAATTAAACTAGATATCTAAAGTATTCAGATAAATATGATCGAGTATCAATAAATTTATGGGAAAATTGTTTACTTACTCCTTGATTTTCGAATAACTCAAGCAATAATTTAGGCAAGAGTTGATTTTGATAAATAGTTTCAAGAGCGATGTGTCAGCACAATTTTGGTGCACCATGTTAAATATAGTATGCATTTTGATAGGATTCCATTCTCTATCAAAAATAAAGAAATCACACTCAAGGGAAAAGAAGTGATTTGAGCCAAAAAAAGTAAAAGATTTGAACTGCATTTCAGATACTGAAAATGTATCTGCAAATTAATATCTCAGATATTTTAGCTTGTATGTATCATCTGCACAATTTATCGAATATCTCATATCAAATGGCTAAAATGCATAGACTTTGTATTTCTTAAAAAGATTTTCTGAAAATTAAAGATTACTGAATAAGAGAAGACTGATTTTAGTATTACATTCATTTTCATTTTCATAATTTATGGGACAAATGCAGCCCACAGTATTGAACGTCCTGGTGAAAATTATGAATTATATAGATAAGAAAGTGTGCTAATAAAAATCCTTATCTTTCTTCATCCTGCTAATTCATGATTTTATGATTAGTAAATATTTTTGACCAAATTTCACTTGTATGGCATAAAAGTGAAATTTGGTCAAAAATATATACTAATCATACATTGGTTTCTAATAGTATACCATGGAATATCCATGTCAGGCACTCAACATAGATTTTCTAGTATAAACATGAGCCTTCTGGCAAGTATGTTTACTAAGAAAATATAAGTTACAAGTGGGAAATTCCATGGTTTGTAATGAGAAAGCATTGTATAACTATTTTATCCCACACCATTGGAAAAAACTAGGAATTTAGTCGAGAAATTCAAAGCACTGCGATGGAAAGAAATGGTGGAAGACTTCCGAATATACAAGAGATTTTATGCATTTTGTTTGGCTGTATTTTCAATGGTGAGAGCTAGGGGAGGTGGTGGGAGAGGAATTTGAGAATGCTTTTAGTTTTCATCATCAGAAGAAAACAGCTGTTTTCCAGATATTTTATCCTTCTTCATCACAGCAGTATATCTTGCTGTGCTCTGCTTTAAAGATTTTACCAAGTCTTCAAGGGTTGAAGGGCTTGGCATATTCATGAAACTTGAACTGTTAGGAGTAAATGGACTGTTTCTTCTGGGACGCAAGTTGTAAGAATGTGCCGGCGTCCAGCTAGCATGGGAAATCTGGATAGAAATAAGATAGTAAAAAACAAATTACTATAAAAGAAATTGATTTAATCAAATTTAAAAAATATGTGTTTGGCTTCATCTATTTACTTAATTGTGATAAAAAGAATATGGTAGAGACTAGATAAACTAGTTGACTGTGTCGGTGTTTATAATGAAACAGTTGGAGGATAAATGTAACTTGGTACACTGTATGATATGTGAGAACTTGAAACTGTCATTTACTCCGACGAAGGACTAATGTCTGAAACGTCAGTTTCAAGTTCTCACATATCATACGGTGTACCAAGTTACATTCATTCTCCAACTGTGATAAAAAGATAAATTTTACACCGTAAAAAATAAGAAAGATCCCTTAATGACGTTTCGTTTCGCTAGTCCTTTTTACTCCGACGAAGGACTAGCGTCCGAAACGTCAGTAATGTAAGTGATCTTTCTTATTTCTACGGTGTAAAATTTATCTTTTTATCACAACTGTTTCATTAGAAACAACGACACAGCCCACACTAGCTTACCGCTAGTTATCATCTATTTACTTAATAATTGTTTGCTTTCACTTGATATCATTTTGTCTCCTGCCGAATGTTCATCAGCTGAATCACAAGTTTTCAATACAATTCTTTCAAAGCTTGACTGTCTACCATTTGGAGGAGATAATATGATGAAAAAATTTAATCAGCTGATTGAAACCCAGCAATATACTGTAATGAAATGAACTTTAATAGAAACATAAGGCATAGCCAAGTATTTCTTTTGCTTTTCAATTGCTCTTCTTCATGTGCATCAAAGAACAGAGACAAAAGCAGGTATTTTATATTCATTGCTGTCAAAAAATGCTTTTGAAGCCACAAAATATTCTGACTGAAATAAACATTATAATTGGCTTATTCAGCCAATCAGTGCATGCATTATATCATTATAAAATAACTGTTATAAATCTCAATTCCTGATTGGTTGATGTTGGGTGCATTATGAGAGCATGTACACACCACACACCACACATGTGCATTAGTATTTTATGAGAGAAATAAAAAACTTGCTTGTTGTGCTGTGTGAAGTTATATAGACTCTGCTACGCGTCATGCCTCTCATAATACTTCTCTCATGTTCTGCCAATCCCTTTGTGCTTTATAACTGCACACAGCATGCATATATTTTCTATTTCTTCACTTTGTGTCGTAATTTAATGGAATTTTTTTTACAAACCCGAGATCTAGATTGTCTTGGTGTAGAACTTTGTTGTCCTGATCTTCTGCGGCTTTTCGTTGGAGTGGAGGTTTCATTCTTAAAATCCTGCTTGACAGCAAAGCTGCCATTACTAGAACTCAAGTCTGCAATACTTTCTGAATAAAGACTTTCATAATAGGATGATGAAGATGATGATGAATCATCATCATTCTCTTGCTGTATGTATGTTTCATCATAGCTGTCTTCTACTTCAGTCTCACTGCTTTCCACTCCGTCTGCACTATCTGTGTAGTCTATTCTTTTTTGGGTAATTTGATGCTGGGATCCAGCCCTGAAATTGAAATATAAATATTAATACCCATTTATCACACTTCTCTCATGCTTTTCTCAATTTCATGCATGCATATAATAATAATATGAATAATAATAATAATAATAATAATAATAATAATAATACCATAATAATAATTATAATAAAAATAATAATACTGGTAATAATAATAGTTATTATTATTATTATTATAGATATTATCATAACGATTGACTTTACAGTATTTAGAGAGAGTGACACATGACAGTCACAGCTTAGCACTGATAAAATTGTGGCTCTCTATACTGTATGCTTATCATCTCTGACTGAGATGGCACCACCATTTTACATGATCATCCTAGCCATGACAAAGGTCCAACCATTTGCACATTTTTTTAGAGCGAAGGAAGCACCTTCTCAACTATTTTAAGACCCTGAGTATTGGTCCGGCTGAGAATTGAACCCATGACCTCCAGCACGATTGTCAAGTCAGTCCAACCAAGAACAGAGCATGGAAAAAGCTTTTTTAATTCTTAAATATAAGCAGTCACCCACCATGACTTTGAAGCAGTCAATGCCGTCATAGGTACTGATCTTCCATCAGTTATGGGTTTAGCATTTGAGTCCATTGATTGAAAATATTTCAGGTCCCTAATTTGTTTTTGAATTTCCAGTAACATGTTATGGTTGATCTTGTTGAAGTCTTGGTACTTGTAAGCCACCCATAGGAGACTAACCGATGCAGTTAAAATGAAAATCTTTCGACACATCCATAATCGAAGATGAACAACTTCCTGGAAAGAGAAAATAATAATTAGAACTTTCCTTTGCAATTTATCTATGAAATTCATTGGGCAGCTTGAGAAAATATCAATATACTGTTTTCATGAGGCAAGGGGTGGGGGGAGGGGGATGAAAGCCAAAGAACCCAGAGAAAACCCTCGAATCAACTGCAAGACTCTCACAAAATCTCACACATGATGTTGAGACCAGAGACGGAGACCTAATTTTAAGAAGCAAGAGGCAAGTGCCCTTCCGCTAGACCACCCTTTATTCTAAGGTGAATTTTGTTTCTGTGGAAGAATTGCTGGCTTTCATGTGATGTCATCAAAAACTCAAAATCTAAACTATACATTGCATAATAACAATTCTAAAATATGTTTTAGAAATCAGTGATATAAGTCACAGGAAAAAGTTTTAAGTCATTTTAATGTTTGGTTCCCGAGTTACATGTATGAAGGTTGAATTTGTGTCACGCAATACCGTCACGTGTATCTGAAGAATGATAAAAATCAAAAATAATTTACCCTAGGTGAACACAACCAAATGACCTATAGCCTAAAAACTTGACCAGTATATGTAGTTTTGACTGCTTTACAAGATTATTAAATTCTTATTTTATGATTTTGATGCTTTTGAAATTGATGATGACATAGATGAAAGCCAGCAATTGGATGAATGGAGGATAATAGAGGCAAATTTTGTTTCTGCTGAAGAAATGGAGGAATGGAAATAGGATTTTAAAGGGAAAATAGAATACATATAAGACAAGATCTTACCAGATCATCAAGATCTGGCAATATCTTACAGTATATGTTCTTAAAAACAAGATGTTCAACCTGCAGGTGGGATATATGATAAAATAGGTTCTAACATTACCGTATCTGTGGACTCTCCATCCCCAATACTCCACGAGGTGATAATGCGCTCAACACCAATCAGAACAACCAATCCAATAAACAAGCCAAGTCTAGCATTAGCAGTTCTAGGGCTACTGGTGAAAAAATAACACACGCATATAGCAAAAAAATGAAATGCAAGAGATTGCAAAGTGATGAACTCTCCCAGAATCAT
The DNA here is from genome assembly GCA_023349425.1 of Anthopleura sola. Taxonomy (NCBI): domain Eukaryota; kingdom Metazoa; phylum Cnidaria; class Anthozoa; order Actiniaria; family Actiniidae; genus Anthopleura; species Anthopleura sola. Next base: position 5,456,740 of record JALHLI010000018.1, on the reverse strand, counting down.
AGCTTGTAGTTGTTTGATGCTTTCTACACTCTTAAAAATGCCATCGAAAGTGTCTGTAAAAATTGCTCGTTGTTCATTTGCCTTGGTTTTCATCTCATCAAACGACTGTCTTGCCTCTGAAGTAGACGACTTTAAAGTCATTGACAACTTTTGCTCATGAATAATAATATCTTTCTGATTTTGTAAGGATTGATTCTGATGCTTCAGGACAAGCAACTGGTTCTTTAAAGAGCTCTCAAGTTGTCCAGCAACTTCTTCAGATGTTTTTGAAAGTTTAGAAACTGTGTCTTCTGTCTTTTCTTGCCATGCTTGACTTTGCAAGTAATAACAGATATTAGTTGTGTGTGTAAAAAAAGTTGTGTACGCATTAAATGCCAAATCATCCATACTACTCGTACACTCCTCTATACTCTTGTCTCTAGAGCAGTTATAGGTTGTCTTTCCTGATTTTTTTAAGTGGCAATTGGTAAAATCCACAGCTAAGTAGCTTTGTTCAATGTCTGTGAGTTTCTTGCAGCCAACTTCAAGATTTTCGATCGCCCTTTTCCAGCAGTCACTATGCCTTGCCTTCGCTTGAAAATCTTCCAACGACTTTTCCCCAGCTTTGTATCTGTCCTTTGAAGGCATCTCAAACGCTGAAGCTGACAAGAAAACGAAAATCATGAGAAAAATAACGAAACTATTTATAGCAAACATTTTGTCACGTCTGTTCATGACTTTTGCGCCGTTTGATTTGAAATTGTTTGAACTCGACTACCTTACGAGTAGCTACGAAGTCTTTACGATTGCTCTACGACTTTAATACGAATTCTTTTGACTCCTGAAAAATAGCAAATAATATTTCTTACACTTAATCCTCTTCCATTAACCCTATTTTTGTGCTTTTTAATCATTATTTTTCTGTCATTACTACGTATTTCAGAAAAAAATTAGATTGAAACACATGCCGAAGGTGAGCCGAATGACGCAGTCACGCATTGCATGACGGTCAGTAGTTACAGACGCTTTTGAAGAATATTTAGAAGAATATTTTTGGAGCTTCGAAGTTAAAATTGGCGATTTATTATCAAATTTGTCACTATAATTATGTCGTATTATGGCTTATCCTTATGTAGAGGACTTTATCATACACATATATAAGCACTGGTATTTAAAATTGGGATATTTTGATACCAGTTGGCGGGAATCAATATATAACGCCATAACCAAGGAAACCTCATAGCATCGTCAAGACCCTTCACGGTTGAGTACTGAAGAAAAATATGTCTCTGGAAAACTACTCTGTGGAAAAGTTAATAGGGAAAGGAAGCTATGGAGAGGTTTTTCTTGCCAAGCACAAGAAGGATAAGAGAATGGTGAGACTTTAAAACGTTATAAGATTAAGAATTTGTACTGTATAAAGTTCTACTTCATGACCTCTTACGTGGAGAAAAGCGTCTTTTAACGCTTTTATTTTTGTATTAGAGCTCAATATTTCTTATGAAATTATAAAAAAAATCGCGTATAAATATACAAATGAAGGCTAATGCTGTTGTTTTGTATTGATTTTTAGTACGTCGTGAAAAAAGTAAGCCTTCAAAAGGCATCTGAAAGGGAGAGGAAGGCTGCAGAACAAGAGGTCAGTCCTACGTCTTCTCGTCTAATAAAATTACAGACTGTAATAAAAGGTCTCGTAGCTTTTTATGAATATACAGCTTTATTCATGGTATATGTAGAGTACTCATTGCTTGTTAGTATTTTGTAACTACTACACTGGTTCGTTATTAATCATTCAATAAGTATGCTAACATTTATTAATTTTATGTTTACATAATTGTTGTAGCTTTGGTGTGGGCGGGGGAGGGGGGTTAGGGTTCGGGGATGCAAATCCTCTATGAGGAATGAATCCAAGGTTTGATTATAAGCTTTTCATGCTTGCATGAAAATGACTTTGTGTTGCAGCTTTAATGCAATCTCTAACAACCATTTCAACTTATTTATTTAAGTATTTTTATGTTTCCTGACAGGCTAAGCTACTTTCCCAGTTACGTCACCCAAACATAGTATCGTACAGAGAGTCCTTTCAAGGTGAAAAGGGTTTCTTGTTCATCGTAATGAACTATTGTGAAGGAGGAGATCTTTATACCCGACTTAAAGATCAGAAAACAACTCTTCTGGATGAAAAACAGATAGTGGAATGGTTTGTCCAGATTGCAATGGCTTTACAGGTATTTTTATTGTCAAAATTGATGTAATTATATTATCACCATGGCAACTTTGTATACCACGACATGGTTGCTGATGTTGCTTATTGGGAATTTATCTTGATTAATATTGTGAAGTTTGCAGTACAAGATACTGGAGATATACACTCTGATTTGCTGGGTAACATGTTTACAGTACATCAAATGACAAAGACGTACTAAATCGAGAAATAATAAAAGTCTCTGTATGCCGTGACTTGAGAAGCAAGAGCAATCTTTGGCTATGCCTCATGTTTCTAAGTCTACTTCCTGCATGCTCTACTCATGTTAAAAAAAAAAAAATTCCTGCGTTTTATTAAATTATATTTTATAACCATGCGGTTATTTTATTCACAGTATATGCATGAGAAACACATTCTTCATCGTGATCTGAAAACACAAAATATTTTCTTGACAAGAAGCAAGATCATTAAGGTAGGAAGTAAAATTTTTAAGAACTAATAGTACACCCAGTAACTGTATTCATTTTCAATAATATTAATGAACTTTATAAACTTTTTCATCCTTGGAAGCTTGGTGATTTAGGAATTGCAAAAGTCTTAGAGAACTCCTCTGACATGGCAACAACATTGATAGGGACACCTTACTATATGTCACCAGAATTGTTTTCAAACAAGCCTTATAATCACAAGGTATGAACTATATGACTTAGATAAATTTTCCTGTTAAAAAAACAAGAACAGCATCTCAGAGGCCCAGTCGACATCCCCACATTACTCCTTTGACAGTTCACTATCATCAGGGTGTTGTACAGTGGATGGTCAGTTACCACAGCATCTGGGGGGATGATCTTGCATTTTACTACATGTACTATGTCTATTGAACTGTTAAGTGGTTACGACAAATTATCATTATCACATGACTCCCTTCACCCAACCCCAGTTGATGATGCCGGCCCCATTAATTATTCCTCTTTCCTCTCCCATCCACTTTGATGATTTTAATCTTACTGCTTATCCATTAATATAGTGTTTTTAAAGACCCTTAAGAATTTCAACGATATTTCTTTACTTTATTCCTGCCGTGCCTATATTCCTTCCTTTCTCAGGCTCAGTGAATATGGTGAATATTTATCTTGACTTTGTCTCAGTAAATATTCACTGATAGACCCTTCATCTTCAGTGAATAATTCCTGAATAAACAATAATATTTCCATGCCATTAATATTATCTTATCAGTCTGATGTGTGGGCTCTTGGCTGCTGTTTGTATGAGATGTGTACTTTGAGGCATGCATTTAACGCTAAAGATATGAGCTCATTAGTTTACAAGATCCTTAAAGGAAAGGTAAGAATTACACACTATCTTACCTTATAAAACTCATGAATAATTAATGAGGAAAACACAATAGAAATCATTGTCCGTGGAGGAGGTTGTATATCTGATACAAATTGTCCTGATTTGCATAAACTTTGACTCCAATTTTCTCAGCCAAATTCAATTTTATCTTTAAAATTTTAGTAGAACATGAATGTATACACCTAGACGTTTCATAAGTAGTATACAATATTCGTGTCCGTGTTGTATCAGATATACAATCACTCGCCTTCGGCTTGTGGTTGTATATCTGATACAACACGGCCACTCATATTGTATATATTACTTATCAAATTCATTAATATTCATAAGGCCAAACACAATAGAAAATCACAACCATGACCAAGTTTTTAAATCGGCAAGAAATTCATCCTGATTTGCATACAACTTTAACTCAGATTTTCTCAGCGAAAAGTGCTTTTATCTTGAAAATTTAAGTAAAATTTAAGTAACACATGACCTAACTATCCTAAACCTTTGATAAGTGAGATAAAACATTCGCGTCCGACCTTTATGGGGCTCAAAAGGCTCACCTGCGGCTCACCATTTTAAATCCCCATAAAGGTCAGACGCGAATGTTTTATCTATCACATAAATCCTCTAGTATTTCCCCCCTGGTTTAATCAAGCCATAGGTATCCTCTTTGTGACAAGGAAGGAAACAACACAATATCCAACACTATGCTTCACAGTTCCCTGCGCCATCTTGAAAGGTAGCTGTCAGCCTTTGCATGGAAGCAAGACGAACGGTGAGCTTGCAGTGATAAAGACCTTTCTTTACACCTTGGACAATTCTTCACATGTCTATCATTGCAAGCTGACCATTCATCTCACTTCAATGCAAAGGCATGGCTATTTTTCAAGATGGTGCAGGGAACTGTGAAGGGACTATTGTTAATTTTACCCAATCTTGGACCCTCTGGGTCAAGGGTGGTGATGTCAGTGGTAAATGCACTTGCCTCTCACCTTTGGGCCTCAGGTTCTATCTGTTCTTTGCTTCAGCCATCACATGTAAGACCCATGTAAGTACAGTATGTTAGGTCTCACCCTTGATTCGAGGGTTCTTCTCTGGATTCTCTCAGGTGACTTCCCCCTGGCCTCCACAAAAATTAACAATTTAAGCTAAATTCCAATTTGATCTGTGAGTCAGCGGCTTTGATTCTACATTTTGTCTTATGTTTTCTTTTTTCTTTCTTCCAGACACCCCCACTGCCAAAGCAGTACAGTGCTGATCTTTGTTCTATCATCAAGAACATGCTGGATCAAGACCCTGATAAACGACCCAGTGTTTCTCGTCTATTAAGGCATCCCTTCATCAAGAAGCAAATTGCTGCATTCTTGGAAGGCACAAAGAACAGGTATGTAATTTTTTTTCCATTATCTATTGGATTCAATTGTCAAAGTTTTCAGGTAGAAAAAAGTGCTTGAGTCCATATGAGGATGGTTAATTTTCTAAATCTTTTGTTTGTCTCATCCAACATAGTGGTTGTGATGTCATGTGCACCAAAAATATTCACAGGCTTCTATTTTACATCTCAGGCAAAAACAAAGAGCAAACAGTGGTCAGAAGAAGATAGTAGGCACCTCATCCAATAGGAAAGTAAGCAAATCAAACTCATCAATCACAGGCAAATCAGACTCTGGGTACAGTGAAGCTGGCCTTCAGTCCTCAATAGCAACAGTATCTGGTGTTGACTGTGTCATTGAAGATAATAACAAGAAACCAGTGCAAAAACCTTCTATTCCACTGATAGACTGTCAGAATAACCAAGTGAGGCATGTGGAGAGGTCGCACTCAGAAAATGATGTCACACAGATTTCAACCGAGAGTTCATCCTCCAGTGGGCCATCAGAAAAAGAACAAACTGAAATCAACATGGGAAATAGGGATGAAAAAAGGAAAAAGAAGGAAAGGGAAAAAGAGGTGATCAGGAAACAAATGGCACAGAGAAGAAAATCTGCCTCAGAAAAACCAGTAGTTATGGATAGAGTTGCCGAGAATAAAGCAAAGAAAGATGGTGATAAAAATAAAGTAGAAAGCCATCTATCGGCGAAGAGACCATTACGAGTAAGGAGTGCTGGCTCATCCAGAACACCAGTCAATGAGGTAATTTTTAAGGGTGATTTCAATCCATTGTTCCCCATCCATCCATCCATCCATCCATCCATCCATCCATCCATCCATCCATCCATCCATCCATCCATCCATCCATCCATCCATCCATCCATCCATCCATCCATCCATCCATCCATCCATCCATCCATCCATCCATCCACCCACCCATCCACCCACCCACCCACCCACCCACCCACCCACCCACCCACCCACCCACCCACCCACCCACCCACCCACCCATCCATCCATCCATCCATCCATCCATCCATCCATCCATCCATCCATCCATCCATCCATCCATCCATCCATCCATCCATCCATCCATCCATCCATCCAACCATCCAACCATCCACCCACCCACCCACCCATCCATCCATCCATCCATCCATGCATCCACCCACCCACCCATCCATCCATCCATCCATGCATCCACCCATTCATCCATCTGTCCTCCCATCCATCAATCCCACCCACCCATCATTCATCCATTCATCCATCCATCTAACAATCAATCCATCCACCCACTCATTTGTTAGCTAGTTGCCAACAAATTTGGCTAACATAGAGGAGTTTTAGGAGTTTTGAGTTTGTTACGGAAGTGTTCTAAACAGGTTTGACTGGTTTACCCTCCATATAAGTAAGTGTACATAGTTTCATTGTGAGTTGTGAGTAATTATGTGGCGCGACGTTGCCACAACGAATTGGCTGCTGCACACTTAATCCAAAAATTATCAATCTAAAAATTATCTAAATCTTCTAAAAAAGGATCTAATTTTGAATCTCATCACTTCGTTGGCATATTTAGATTTTCTTAAGAACAAATGCTATTCCATTCAATTTGCTATTCAATTCCATTATTGATAAGTATGACTAGTATATGTAATATGTTCTCAGTAATGACTTTCTTTTTTCCAAGGGCAAACATGTAATCAGCAGTAGACCATTACCTAAGCCTCCAATTGCTAAGCCCAGAGCATCAGTAAATGAAGTGCCTTTATCAAGAAGTCCCAGAGCTAGAAGACGCTACAAGATAGGCTCAAGGTCACATTCAATAGAAGGGAAAAATAATGAAGAAGAAGAAGATGATGATGATGATGATAAGAGTACTGCATCAGTTGATTCTAATAAAAGGTGCAGGTTATGTGTGATATCTCTTTGAGCATTTTTTAATTATTCCTTGCTTGCTTCCTTCCTTCCATTCTTCCTTTCTTGCTCCCTCCTTCCCTCTATTCTTCCCTTCCTCTTTCTCTCTGTCCATGAAACTCCATTGCAACTTTTCCTTTTTTTGATTGCAGTTCCCGATCCATCAGCGATCCTTCAAATAAGGTATGCTTCAGAAGGTGGATTTGATATAAAACAGTTTCATGACAGATTTCTTCATCATTCATATTTCTCATTCATTCATCTTTTTGCATTTCTAGTTAACGGCAAGAGAAAGACGACGGCTAAAGCAAAGTGTATCTGGATCACCCGTGTATAGTAGTACCCCACCTCTCCCCTCCCCACTAGAGATACGAAATAGAAAGTCTCAAGAACGAGTTAGTAAAGGTATTAAACAAGACATAAAGTGTGCACGAAAAACGGCATCTTTTTTTTTGTCATTTCTACCTAAAAATAAATGAAATACAATGTACTACGCTATTTCTTTATTTCAAGGGATATTTTGTTCAATTTACTTTCTGTATGTGGTTGATTTATGCTGCTGCTGCTGTTGCTGTTGCTGCTGCTGCTGCTGTTGTTGCTGCTGCTGTTTTTTGTCAGCTACTGCTGTTGCTGCTGCTGTTGTCAGCTACTGCTGTTGTTGCTACTGCTGCTGTTGTTCTTGCAGTGGCTGTTATTGCTGCTGCTGCTGTTGCTGCTGCTGTTGTCAGCTACTGCTGTTGTTGCTACTGCTGCTGTTGTTCTTGCAGTGGCTGTTATTGCTGCTGCTGCTGTTGCTGCTGCTGTTGTCAGCTACTGCTGTTGTTGCTACTGTTGCTGTTCTTGCAGTGGCTGTTATTGCTGCTGCTGCTGTTGCTGCTGCTGTTGTCAGCTACTGCTGTTGTTGCTACTGCTGCTGTTGTTCTTGCAGTGGCTGTTATTGCTGCTGCTGCTGTTGCTGCTGCTGTTGTCAGCTACTGCTGTTGTTGCTACTGCTGCTGTTGCTGCAGCTCGTTTGTTGTCGCAGTTACTGCTGTTGTTCTTGCAGTTACTGTTGGCGCTGGTGCTGAAGCTTTTTTTGTTCCTGTTGTCGTTGTTGTGTTAACGATTTCAGTAGCCTCTACAGACATCATCATGATACTATTATATTGTTTTTTTCTTACTCAGGGACTCCACGATCTCCTGTTTCTTCCAGCACGCCACAAGACTCTGTGGACGGTCCTCCTAGAAAAGCGAAACTACAGAATGAATCGGTAAAAAGAGAACTCACTTTTAATCTCTTACGCACCATAAACTCATCTCTTTTAAATTTATCGAAACTTATAACTTTCTAGATCTCTTTACCTTGGGTGCAATGTTTTCCTATTTCAGACCACGTGTCATTTTCTTGAGAATAAGATTCTTTGTTTGAGTTGTATCCATATTCATTTATCTTCTCATGCGCAACCGTTAAACAAAGAAATGATGCTCTAGGTAATAACACGTGGTCTGAAATGGGGAAACGTTACGCTAAAGCTACAGAAGCCCATACTTCCCTTACTTCTATAGGATTCTTCCGAGGGAGAGAGTACTGGTTCTGATCTTGAAGAAGTTAGCATGGATGAACCTGTGGAACCAAGGTATTTACACCCTTCTCTAGCATCTCATTTCTTTCTCTCATCCTTTTAATTTTTTCCTCTTGCGCAAACTTTCAATTTCAAACATTTTCCCGTTTTTCCTTGCTTCCTTTTCTCTTTACCCAATTCTCTTCTTCTATTCTACCTTTCCTGTTCTTTCTTTCTTTCCTTCTATCTTTCTTCCTCCTTCTTACCGTTTCTTTATTCTTGAATCTTGAATCTCCTTTTTCTATTTCTGGGTTTTAACGTATAGTTTATTACATATTTTTTTCCAAAAAGAAAACGACAAAACAGTGAAGTAAACTCACTGATATGCGCACTTGATTCCACCTTGAAACTGGATGATAGATCCGCTGACCGCGTATCACCTGAAATAGAAGATAATGAGCAAGACACAGATGAAATATCGCGACCTGCTGGTAAGATTTCCAAACATCAAATAGATTGTTAGGTATTTGCTTTGCTCGTTTGTTTACTCTCGACTACGTTTTAATGACTTTCTATATTTTACTGTTAACATCAGGAGCTTCACCTAATACTTCAGGAAGATTTCGCGACCGGCTTGAAAAATTAAAAACGTAAGTCATCTATTTTCTTTTGAGTTTTACCATTCCATGCTTTTACGGAGATCGAAAGTTTAACTTTTCACCAGCGATTCATGGGTTCAGGAGCCACAAAAGTAGTCTCAATTTATTCTTTTTCGTTATGATAATGTGGGTTAATTCCCCCATATCGATTATGGTCTAGTGAGTACAGAACTGTTGGTTTGGGATTTGCGTTAAGTGGGTTCGATCCCTCGTCTTTGGGCACGATGCTTTTCTTGCACTTTACCTCGCTCCATCTGCAGGTGTATAAATGGGTGCCAACATGAGTTTCGGGGAAGAACTGGCTGGATGCTTGGGGGTGGGGGGGGGGGGGGGTAAATAAATTGCAGTTGACTAGCATCAAACTGGGGGGGGGGGGTGGAGGTGAGGGGTTAGATAAGGTGCAGACACACGATGCAATTTTTTGATGTGATTTTGCGTGCGCATCGCTAAAACTAGATCGCATCGTGTGATCACCAGTGAGACGCTGTGTTCACACGGTGAAGTTCGTTGCGCGTGCCTTTGCAAAAGTAGAACTCGTTTCTACTTTTTGCGACGTGGCCAGCGACGTCTCATGCAATGCACGGGTAGTCACATGGTGAGGTTCGTCGCGCGCGCCGTCTCATGAAGTAGAGATGGCATCGCGTGTGTCTTGTATCTGTGGTCTAATTCTTTTCATGGTGTCTAGTGTCCTGCCATATAATGGATAATGAATGGGTTTATACTCTTATTGTTTGTAGTGAGTGTTTACATGGTATTGGTGAAGAAATGCTTCTTCGTGCTTGTAATATCATTAATTCTGTCAGCGATGATGATGTTGAGGTAAGTAGTTTATATCAAGTAGTTTATTGCTGTTGTTGCTGCTGTTGTTGCTACTGTTGCTGTTGTTGTTGCTGCTGTTGTTGTTGCAGTTGTTGTTGCTGTTGTTGCTGCTGCTGTTGTTGTTGCTGCTGTTGTTGTTGCTGTTGTTGCTGCTGCTGTTGTTGCTGTTGCTGTTGTTGCTGCTGCTGTTGTTGTTGCTGTTGTTGCTGCTGCTGTTGTTGTTGCTGCTGTTGTTGCTGCTGCTGTTGTTGCTGCTGCTGCTGTTGTTGCTGCAGTTGTTGCCGCTGTGTTTTTCTCTCTCATTCTTGACTGACTGACTCATCGTTTTCTTTTCCCAGGACGAGCTGGTGAAATACATGGGACGAAATAACTTCGAGAAGTATGGCGGTTCCATATGGCAACTGAATTTCTATGACCATTTCCAAAAAAGCTGAAAAGAAAAGATATATATCCCAACTTAAGTGTGAAAAAATATTGAAATAATATATATTTACCTCTCATATTTACCTGCTCTAGTCGTGTAAGAAGGCCGCTAAAAATGTGTCTTACGACGCTAGGTGGTGCTTTGGATTATGGGATTGATAGGGGATGCGAGATGGCAAAGCTATTTTATCTCGTCCCCACATTCAATCCCACAATCCTATGCACAATGAGGTAGTTCCAATTTCTTTTAACCTCACAGAAAGGAATGACCAAAGAGGATAGGGTGTGGTAGGAACCAGTCGCTATTCGTATCATTGTAGTCATGACAACATGTCACTTGTTGACATGGCAACAATAGTTCATTTGCTTTCTTGATCCATGGAGAGAAAAAACAGTGTTTTAAAATTGTACAGTATAAATTTATATTGTTAGTGATTAGTGTTAGTATTAGTGATCAAAAAAGATGGCTTTTATTATTAGAACGAGCTGTATTTTCTCACGTCTTATTTCTTGCCTTCACACCTGAGCTCCCAAAAACTGCCTTGAAAATGTCTGTTATACAACACGTGATATTCACTCATAAATTTACAAATAAAATATCTTTGCAAATGATCCTATAATAGAAAGTCAGTGACAAATCTTGAATTTTGAAGGGGTATCATTATTCACTTAGGATGGGGAAAAAATCATCTTCCTTAGATATAATTCCGCAATTAAAATTTAATATAACCAATTCACTATAGAATATAGTTATTAACCAATCTAAGAAAGCCAAGTTTTTACTTTACAGCATATGTCAGTTTTCCCATCATAGCTGTCGTTCTAATCAAAATTACCTACGTGTCCTTTCGTGTTCTTAAAGTGTAGCTTCGGTCTATTTTATACTTGGGGCGATTCCTTAAAAAATATCGTTGAAAATAATTTTTTTAACTTGAACTCAACTAGACTGCTACGGGGTGAAATTTAATCCTTACTTGTGTTTTTGAATTTGTATAACATTTTGCGCATCAGGATGACATTGTTAAGGACACGTATCTAAGGATACGAACTAGTCGGTGACTGAACCCGAAGAAAAATCACGTGTGAATCTAATATATCTTGTCATAGATATTAGAAACGGTACGAGTCCGTGACCAAATTTTGTTGTAAAGGTAGTGCAGGTCCACGTTATTTAGGCTTGAAAAACTGAAAATTTGAAAGACTAAGTTCCCATTCAATTGCCGACAGCTGGTGGTAGGAAGGACATAAAAGATGTGTGATTTACGAAAGAGCTGTGAAATCGCGCCATCATCGCTCCAGATAAATATCACCAGACCTGTCTACACAGAAGAAAGCTTCACCAAACAATTCACGAAAGCCAAGAAAATGGAAACTGAACTCTCTTTCTGTGGAAAAATTCATAGAAGCATAGGTAAAATAATCCCTAGAGTACGATGCAATATTCGAGCCATTTCGAGTTTTTTCCCTATCATCGAATGGTTACCTAACTACAGCATAAGGAAAGACATTCTGGCTGATTTCACAGGCGGATTAACAGTTGGAATCATGCATATTCCACAAGGTAATAATAAATGTCATTCTGTACCTATTGATGCGATATACATAATCTCACAAAAAAAATTTTCAAGAAGTTTTATCCATAAAGAACATAAAAAATTATTTTAGTGCAATTAGATATTATTAATATATATATATTTATTAGAGAATTTTAAGCCCAAAAAGTGAAAATATGTTTATTCTTTTTAGCTAGTAACGGTGGTCGAGCTTCAGCTCTGCTTTGTTGACCTCATGCACTTCAAGTCGTAGCTTTACTAAACAAAAACATCAGTTTGGTTCAATATTTCCGCCAAGAAACTTTGTATATGTACGCTTTTTTTTAAACTAGAATAACTAGAAAATACCAAGCTAAATTCAATATATTTTAAAGTATCCAGTTAGCTAAGTGATCTAAATTTCACGCTTAAGTGAATTCTGTGGACTCCGAACTTAGCTAACCAGTTTGATATATTCTTTTCAACTCAGTATGACATTTCATGCAAAGCACACGCGATTCATGTACCAAAAAAAAACCAAAAAAAACCAATTTGTTGAGCAAAAGAGTCAGATAAACGCTTAAACACCAGCGACAAACGTGTGGTTCTTTTGTTCAAGAAAATACGTGTTTTATAAATAAGTTCATTAATATTTATAATATTAATATTTACACAGTGATTTGTTTTCACTGTATCCTTCTATCATTAAAAAGATTATTATCCCATACAAGGCACCTGTCACATCATTTGTGATTTCGGAATCGAGCAAATATTTTTTCAGATCAACGGATCCTGCCATTAATTTTAACAGATCGACTGATTTACATACTTATTGTATGTCCAGTCAAAATAGGAGCGATATCAAAGGGAATTCGAAATGACGCCATTGTGTTTGTCCCCCTCGAAACGCCGAACAAAAAATAGGAATATTCAGTGTTTTGTAACGCTCGAAAAAAAATTAAACATAAAATTTTTAAAAAGTCCAATTATACATAATACAATAAAAATTAAGTTAATGTTTCCAAAACTTTTATATAATACATTTGTAAAGCGCAGTTGAACCATGGGGAATTAGCGCTCAATAAAATATAATTTATTATTATTATATTATAAATGATTAATTGACAGTTGATGAATTGCACTCTACTTACAACCAAATTAGGTCCGATGAACTTTGGCGTGTTGATATATGGTTTCAGACAATACAAAGAAAATATATTCTAAAACACGTAAATATTAACGTAAATTAACACTAAGAGATTTTCAGTGTTTTGAAGGAAAAAAAATTAATCCGTATCACAACAAATTGTTTTATCTTATTTTCCGTGAAAAATAATTATCCGAACTAATAAGCTAGAACGTACGTATAGAGTGCAATACGTCGTTTGTTCAGCCAAGTATGCATAGATGACTGCAGAGGCTTGAGCAACATATTCAATCTTCACTAGCCAAAGTTTTAATTCCATCTACTGATGCCCTTCAATTAAGCACTTCAGATTACTCTATAAATACTCAAGTCACCGTAAGACCATCAATATATTCTATGAAAATTCAAAACTTCAGTTTTTCGTAGTTTTTAATAAATTGAAGACGCGGACACACGGTGAAACATTGCGTGCAATATTACAGACAAATGTTGATGAAGTAAGACCGTATATCCTACTTCAGCAACATATTACGTGCAAAGAAATTGAGTCGTATGACATGGCTAGCAAAATCAATTACCTGCAACATTGCACGCAATATTGCAGGCAATGCTAAAGTAGGATCGTGTTCTACTTCAGCAATATTGCGTGCAACAAATTGCGTCGTATTACATGGCTCGCAACATCAATTGCCTGCAACATTGCGCGCAAAGTTAAAACGCAGCCAAATGGCTTGAAATTGCATGCAGAATACAATCACAATGAGATGAAAAAATAAGGTAAAGTACAGAAAATTTTATTTAAAACTTCCTGAAAGATTCTTGAGTGATTTATTATCTCTCATACATTTTTGTGATTCGTGCTCAGGTACATGGCTTGGGCTTCCTGTGAACTCTCTAATATTTTTGTCATTTTGATCAACCAGGTCTTGCTTTTGCAATGCTGGCATCTTTGCCTCCAGTAACGGGACTCTACACAGCTTTAGTTCCTGTTTTCATTTACATGTTGATGGGAACATCGAGATATTTGTCTCAAGGTGAGAAACATAATCCTTTAGCTTCACCCTGCTACCCGCTGGTGAAGGACCTGAGAATTTGGCGGGAACGTTTTGGCGCCAAAACGCGCGCGCGCGCTCTTTCCTGTCGCGACGCCACTGAGCGGCAGTATTTTATGTATGTTAACTGCAACCATAGCAACAAAAATTCGATTCCGAGTCTCGCTCACACGAAAATAGAAGCTCTTTTTTGATTCCATTCAAAATCATGAAATCAGTAGTTTCATTATCATCAAGTTTTGATTTATTTCCAGGTTCGTTCGCCGTGATTTGCCTTATGGTAGCTCAAGTTTGCGAGAGGGAAGTTCTTAAAATGGAGGGATTGAATCCTAGTGTATCTTCTGTTCAAAGTAATGTGACCAAATCCAGCCCTACCCCACTCCCTGACGGAATGATGTGGAGTCCTGTGGATGCAAAGAAAATAGAAATATCAGTCTCCCTTGCGTTACTTATTGGTTTCATGCAGGTACTATACCTCCTAACGTCAGAAGTCCATAACGAAATTCATGTTGATTTTTTGATCGACAAATTTGTCGCTTATATATGTGAAATGTGGTTTTTCAACCAATCAGCGCAGCGCATGTAATTTCGAGGAATGTGATTGGTTGTGCGATTCTGTCTAAAAAACTCATTTCTGAAAAACAACAGACGCCCCCTAATACCACATGGACCCTCCTAGTTATGGACTTCTGCTACGAACACCAAGACCATGCGCAGACATATATTCTAATCAATATTCTTACTTCGCTAGGTTGCTATGGGGGTTCTGAGGCTTGGCTTCGTTGCTAAGTATCTATCGGATCCTCTCATCAGTGGTTTTACAACAGGATGTGCTGTCTTAGTGGTATTGAGTCAGCTGAAGCACATCCTTGGTCTAAAAGTACCACAATTCACAGGAGTGCTGTTTTCAGTCAAGGTGAGTACTGCATTGTTCTTGCATTGATTATGTAGAACAGATTTCAAACGGAGTTTCTGGTCCGTGTCGTGTCCTTGTAGTATGTTTATTCGTTCTTTCATTTATTCATTACATTCTTTCCTTCTTTCCTTCTTTCCTTCTTTCCTTCTTTCCTTCTTTCCTTCTTTCCTTCTTTCCTTCTTTCCTTCTTTCCTTTTTTTGCGCGGAGGATGGTAATACGAGCAGCATTCGCTCTGCAACTTGCAACCCAACAATGTTGCGCGACAAGTTGCACGATTTTCTTGCTTGTGTTCCCGCGCCTTTACTCTCACATTTATCTATTTCTTCATTATTCTCATTCATTTATTCATTCATTATCTTCTATAGATGGCAGTTCACATGCTGAAGAACATCGGCTCGTCAAATGTGGGATCAATAATCACTGGAGTTCTAAGCATTTTTGTTTTGATTGGACTCAAAACACTCAATGAAAAATGCAAAAGCAAACTCCCATTTCCCTTTCCTGCCGAACTACTCGTGGTAAGTAAAACATTGTAAAACGATCCCAAGGCCCGTACGTTGTATTAACGCCCCGCGCGCAACAAATTTTTATTGTTGCATATGGTAGAAAGAGCTACTACTTCTGCAATAAAGTGGCGCAACAAAATTGTGTTGTTGTACAGAGTGGTAATACGAACAACATTCACTCTGCAACTTGCAACGAAACAATGTTGCGCGACAAGTTGCACGATTTTGTTGCTCGTATTTGTGCGCCTTTACAAATGTCGACATGATTTTGTCAGTAAAAGACAAATGGTTCTGCAAATGCTATTAGATTACTGCGCCACTATACTTTTTTTGTTCTAAAAAAAACGCAAAGAAAAAGTGCGCAATTAAATCAGACACTGTGGCGTTTAACGCACTACCCATCCACTTATTCTGGTACAATCTTAGCAGTTTAGATCAATCACTTATTGAACATGTATACTACTTTGATTCCATCAAAGTTATCAGAAATTGTGCGCGTTCAGGTTAGCATGCAATCCATTACCTAATTTATCCAGTTGTGTAACTATATAGAGAGCAGATTTTGTATGAGTGTGAAAAGTCACGGCACGGTCACGGCGCGGCACGAACACGGTACCGAATGTCAAATGCTTTTTATACACGGCACGGCACTGACACTTTCACGGCAAACTGTTCTAATATCAGGTAGTGACACAGCTAACCTAGTTATATTCTGTTTAGGTTATAGCTGGTACGACTATATCATATGGCAGTGAGATCAATTCTAACTTTGGCGTGCAGATCTTAGGGAAAATCCCAAAAGGGTAAGGCACCACTGCACACTTACTCTCCCCATTAAAACAATTTGAAATATATTATTAAAAAGATTTTAAGATATGCAAGATGCATTTAAACTCATACCAGTGAACAACCAAGTGAACAACCGGTGTGCGCGTCAAGCTAAAGTGTATGCTATTTTTTTGTTCAATTCATTCAAGGGTTCCTCCGATCAGTATTCCCTCCCTCAGTCTGATGCAAAACATGATTGCTGATGCGTTTGTCATATCCATCGTGATTTTTGCTACTAACATTTCATTATCGAAGATGTTTGCTAAGAAGAATGGACAGGAAATTGATGCCAATCAAGTAAGTTTACAGAGATTGCGCGGGATTCGGGATTCGGGATTCGGGATTCGGAATCATGTATCATCATCATGTATCATCAACATCATGTATCATTATCATGTATCATCATCATGTATCATCATCATGTATCATCATCACGTATCATCATCATGTATCATCATGTATCATCATCATGATGTACCATCATGTATCATCATCATGTATCATCATCATGTATCATCATGTATCATCATCATCATGTATCATCATCATACTTTAACATTTTTCTCTCAGGAGCTGATTGCATATGGAGCCTGTAATATTGGTATTTCATTCTTTTCTGGGTTTGCTATCTGTAACGCCTTGGCGCGAACAGTCGTGCAAGAAAATCTTGCTCATACTCAGGTGAGATATTCTTGTCGTGTTTCTCTATAAAACATGTCATCAATATGACTGTGCTGTGCTGTCTGTGCTGTGCTGTGCTGTGCTGTGCTGTGCTGTGCTGTGCTGTGCTGTGCTGTGCTGTGCTGTGCTGTGCTGTGCTGTGCTGTGCTGTGCTGTGCTGTGCTGTGCTGTGCTGTGCTGTGCTGTGCTGTGCTGTGCTGTGCTGTGCTGTGCTGTGCTGTGCTGTGCTGTGCTGTGCTGTGCTGTGCTGTGCTGTGCTGTGCTGTGCTGTGCTGTGCTGTGCTGTGCTGTGCTGTGCTGTGCTGTGCTGTGCTGTGCTGTGCTGTGCTGTGCTGTGCTGTGCTGTGCTGTGCTGTGCTGTGCTGTGCTGTGCTGTGCTGTGCTGTGCTGTGCTGTGCTGTGCTGTGCTGTGCTGTGCTGTGCTGTGCTGTGCTGTGCTGTGCTGTGCTGTGCTGTGCTGTGCTGTGCTGTGCTGTGCTGTGCTGTGCTGTGCTGTGCTGTGCTGTGCTGTGCTGTGCTGTGCTGTGCTGTGCTGTGCTGTGCTGTGCTGTGCTGTGCTGTGCTGTGCTGTGCTGTGCTGTGCTGTGCTGTGCTGTGCTGTGCTGTGCTGTGCTGTGCTGTGCTGTGCTGTGCTGTGCTGTGCTGTGCTGTGCTGTGCTGTGCTGTGCTGTGCTGTGCTGTGCTGTGCTGTGCTGTGCTGTGCTGTGCTGTGCTGTGCTGTGCTGTGCTGTGCTGTGCTGTGCTGTGCTGTGCTGTGCTGTGCTGTGCTGTGCTGTGCTGTGCTGTGCTGTGCTGTGCTGTGCTGTGCTGTGCTGTGCTGTGCTGTGCTGTCATATATCGTTATGATATTTTAATACATTTATGCATTTCCAGTTATGTAGTATCATCGTCATTGGGTTGATTCTGCTTGTTCTACTCTTCATCGCTCATCTATTCTTCTATCTACCTAAGGTAAAACTTTGTTTATTCAGCATATAGCTTCGGCGTAAGATCTTTTTATGCTATCTATCTCTTCCCTTACCCCTTGTACTAACTAATAAAGTATACCGATGGAGTGGTTTGTAATGTTTAGGCCATTCTAGCTGCTATCATTATTGCGAACCTCATTGGACTTCTCAGGCAGTTCTCTAGACTCAAGGATCTGTGGAAAATCTGTCGAACCGATGCGGTAAGTACAAACAAGAATATCGTGAAAGGATATAGTGATTCTAATATGTCAACCATTTTCACAAAAGCTCTTCACAAGTTGCATCTCTGGTTGCATCTCTGGTTGGCGCATGAATGCTTACGCGGTCACATAAAGTATCGCTATAGAAGTTGGCATTGTAGCGCGCATATAATTCATATAGCTTTTTTACTCCGACGAAGGACTAGCGTCCGAAACGTCAGTAAGTGATCTCTCTTATTTTTTACGGTGTAAAATTTAACTTTTTATCCATACTGTTTCATTAGAAACACCGACGCAGCCCACACTAGCTTACCGCTAGTTATCATATAATTCATATAATGTACTTGTCCAGAGCGCAGCGGTCAAAGGAGGGGCCAGCGTCTATCTGGACTAATAGTGTACAGGCATCAGATTAATTTCAACTTATAATTTTCTTCTAAGATCGTTTGGTTTGTCACCTGTTTTGGAGTGATTCTTCTTGGAATAGACATGGGACTTGGCTGTGGTGTCCTCTGTGCGGTACTCATGGTTGTTTTAAGTTCTTCAAGGTACGCGAAGCCTTAACACTGAAAAAGGGGGCGGATCTAGACTAGGACTTTCTTCTGGGGCGCTGCGTTGAAATGGCACTCACACAAAAAAAGACACCACACCTAAAAAAAACAACTATACTATCTTCAAAGCTGCAGTTAAGGCACAAAGTCGACTCAGGGAGGGTTACACATCTGCACCCCTCCTCTGGACCCGCCCCTATGAAACAACCTCTAGGGTGATCTAAGGCACGGCTAATAGCTCAGGTGGAGGAAAACCGGAGAACCCGCAAAAAACCTAGAATCAAGGGAGAGACCCAACAAACACTTATGATGTCAAGTCCATGCAGGATCGAATTGTACCTCCAAAGAACTGAGTGTAGGCTGATCCACTTTTTCATGCGATCTTACTATTTTTCAGTCCGAAACACTCTATCCTTGGTCATGTTCCGGGGACAGATATCTTCAAGGACATCAAAGTCTGTCCTAATGTAAGTATATTGAATAACATTAGAATGTTTTATGATGATAGCTCTATAACATCTCGATAATTCCTTTCGGTCGTACAAATCTCTGTCAATATTCCTATCGTTATTCGCCATTCTCCGTTCAACATTTTTTTAAAGAAAAAGCTGTATTCAAAGTGTTCAAATAGAAATAAGAGCGAAAGCTTGAGTAGATATGATGCTGGGTCACACATCCACGGGGTACTAACACTCCCCAGACGGGTTTGACTCAGTATAGAATGCCCAAGATTTTTAATTTCCACTGGACCACGGTTCCATGAAATTAGCACAACAATGGCCGCAAACGATGCGCCAGATACACTGGACTTTTTCAATTTTTCAACCGATTCCGTGCTTGGCAGAGTGCAAGGGATTAGCTGTAGGTGTGGTCTGGGGACCTGCTAGTCTCTTCCATGGAGCCTTCCGGCAAGAACATTTTTCTGCGTAATCCGTACCATATAAGGGCAGAAGGATTTAATTGCCGTCAGGTCCGAAGTCCATACGACGCCCCAGCTCTGCGGATGTCTTGGGGGTATGGTACAGTACGTGGAATTCAAAAAAAGTTTACCTTTATATTTTTACTTTTCTTTTTTTATTACATTTTATTTTAATTTTTTTGTTTTTTATTTTTGCAGGCTTATGAACTGCAGGGAATCAAGATCCTTCGCTTTGAGTCGTCCCTGTACTACGTTAACACTGAGTATTTCAAGAGTATTGTACAGTCTGTCACGTCTGTGGGGAGATCCTCTGGACAACACGAGAGACAGGAGTATGACAAGCTGAATAATGGAAATGTGGTGGACAGGACTAAAACACTAATGGATGATAGCAACAGTGATGAGGTAGAATACCGTAATGAAAGTTTTATTTCATTCAATCCTTCCTTCCTTCATTCATTCATTCATTAAGCATATTAAGCTTTTTATTGTTACCAGTCAGTCAGTCCGTCAGTCAGTTAATGAAGTCAGTCAGTTAATGAAGTCAGTCAGTTAATGAAGTCAGTCAGTTAATGAAGTCAGTCAGTCAGTCAGTTAATGAAGTCAGTCAGTCAGTTAATGAAGTCAGTCAGTTAATGAAGTCAGTCAGTCAGTTAATGAAGTCAGTCAGTTAATGAAGTCAGTCAGTCAGTCAGTCAGGTGGTCAGTCAGGTGGTCATTCAGTCAGTCAGTCAGTCAGTCAGTCAGTCAGTCAGTCAGTCAGTCAGTCAGTCAGTCAGTCAGTCAGTCAGTCAGTTCCTATTTGTACACTTACGTGTGTATATTTTCCACCAGTCTCAGGTTTCTACATCAAGTTTACTAATCGATGACCACAGTGACACAAGTTTTCCTGCAGCCATTCACACTGTTATCATCGACGCTGGTGCTTTTACTTTTATTGACTCCATGGGAGTTAGCACTCTGAAATCGGTAAAGAAACCAATCGAACTTGTTTCATTTCATTTATTCTATGTACTGAAGGATGGTGATGATGATGACACGTAATGATGGTGATATGTGATGATGATGATGCATGATGATGATGATGATGCATGATGATGATGATACATGATAATGATGATGATGATACACGATGATGATGATACACGATGATGATACATGATGGTGATACATGATGATGATACATGATGATGATGATGATACATGATAATGATACATGTTGATGATACATGATGATACATGATGATGATACATGATGATGATACGTGATGATGATACGTGATGATGATGATGATACATGATGATACATGATGATGATACATGATGATGATACATGATGATGATGAAACATGATGATGATACATGATGATGATACATAATAATGATGATGATGATGATACATGATGAGGATGTATGATAATGACGATACATGATGATGATACATGATGATGATACATGATGATGGTGAAGATAATAAAGGAATTGTACCTTGTATCATCCATAGATGATTGCAGAATACAAAACCATGGGAATTCAAATATTTTTAGCGAACTGTTCACGTAAGTCAATCCTTCTCGACAATAGTTCTTCGAATTCTGAGCCAAGTAATTTGGATTCAATCGTCCGTTAGTCTTAACTATACTTCCTCTCACAGAGCTGTTCTTCTTGTCTTCAGACCATTTTCAGAATCAATTAATTCGAGGTGATTTTATTACCATCTTCGACACCAACGTGCTTTTCGTTTCAATCCACGACGCTGTCATTTACACCGTATCCAACGTCTCCCACAAACTGAGAGAAACAAGGTATGTTACTGCAATTGATATAAATATTCACAAATATCCAGAATGATTTCAACTGAGGGAGTTATAGCTGTTATCTAGAAAGCCAGTATATAGTTGAGATTTAACATGGCGTGCGCCAGAAGTCAATAACTAAGTTATGGACTTCTGCGTGGGCGCTGATTCAGATTAAAAAAAAAATTTTTACATCATACATAAATGTACTTATATCTACCAACCTGCAAATAGTATTAACTAGTCTAGACAGGTTGATTGGTGAGATATTTGATACTTTTGTTATTTTTGAACCTCCAAAGGGGATTACCATTGCACGTTGCAGCGTGAATCTTGCTCGTATTACCACCCCGCGCGCAACCAATTTCTTTTTTCACAGAATAGAAAGATCTTCTACTTCTGCAACAAAGTCGCGCAACAAAAAATTGTTGTTCAACAGGGTGGTAATACGAGCAACATTCATGCTGCAGCTTGCGACGCAACAATGTTGCGCGACAAGTTGCGCAATTTTGTTGCTCGTATTACCGCAGCTTAAGCCAATTTTCATTTTTCTAGATGCTGAGGCATGGCTAAACAAAATCAAGAAATTCACTCGCACATATGAGTAGAGTACGTATTTTATTCTAAGATTTCTATGTATAAGTATATTCATTTATTTTATATTGAGCAAACCTCAAAATAAATACTATTTTATGTAACTTCTTGTAGTATAAAACTACTCCTTTCGTCAATTCAGTCTTATATTCCTAACTTTTCAAGCAAAAAAGAAACAGAAAATGGCGCGATCAAAATCCTCTCTTCAATAGCAACACAAAGTGCGCTACAAAATGCGAAAGAAGAAAAACAGCCTTCTCCCTTTCGCAACGCCATAGCAATAATTCGAGTTTTCGCAGTAACAAAAAATGCGCATTTTGGAAAATACGATAAAATTTTAATCGCAATGTAATCTTTCATTTGGGAAGAATTTTCTCGTGCGCAAACTTGCACAAAGTATTAGCTGAGGTTGAGGAAAACCTGGGACGAGTTGGCAATTCCAGTGCGGCATTGCGCGACGGTTTTATCGAAACATATTCCCAATAATGCGTCTGTTTCGTCCCTTAAAACAGTTCTACAGTGCACTGCAATGCCAACCCAGGTTTTTTCTCAACCGAGCTCGGAATAGCTAATAATGATTGTGCAAAATAGCATGCAGTTGCGACGTCAACAAATAGGCTGCCTGGAAAACGAGTTTTTAATTTTAATTCCTTATTGAAAAACTGTCTACAAAAATCCAGTACAAAATAGCTTTAAAATTATTTTACAAGCCGCAAGATGGATTAAGAAGCTAATCTTTTTTTCCAGAGGTATCTCGAGGAGAATTATTGTTTTAGCACAGCCGCACGTTTTTAATTAATACTCCTTGTGCCTAAGGAATGGTTGACATTTAGAGGCAATGACGTGACCTGTTGGGCACGTACGGAATCATTCATCTGGCTTCGTTCAGACCTACGATGACAGTGCTGACAGATGGGGATCTTCACCTCATGGATAGAAACACAAATCCGCTCTAAATTAAATACTGCACATGCTGCAAGCAAAATCATCTCAGATTTTGTATACGAATTGCACTTGAACATTTATTTGTATTCGATGGTAAATATATAAGTCAGTTATCGTACTTTTAACTGTCAGAACATGGAAGGGTGGATGCATGTTTATATATAGGTGCTAGCCTAGGACACAGCTATGATTTTTGTACCAGCTTCTCGAATCACCCAAAAAAGTCTGAGATTAGGAAGTGACCTTCCGAAGTACTTAGGTTCAGTTTTGAAGTGTTTTTTGATGGTTCATTGTGGTTTTAGAACATGTTGCTTGGCTTTTGATCATCCTCAAATCACGTCAGCATGTTGTGGTCTTGTAGAACATGACCGGTTAATCATCCATGTGGCATGGATCTATCGCCAGTACTGCTTGGATGGTGTCCACGTTACTAAGTAATAGGACATAACAGGAAATAAAATTATCATGCCACAATCCGCCGAAGTTTAGTTTACACGGTTTTTGGCCGTTTGCCGATTAATGGGCCGTTGGGTATTCACTAGCATCGAAGAAAAAGTGCCCTCGGGCGATTTTCTCAGTCGTATACAAATTGTTTCTCGTCACGTATAATTTTCTTCTTCTTCTCTTACACAAATATGGATGAGACTGAAATTGTCAGTTGGGGAGGGGGAGGTTACTTGATTTTGTAGCAAAAAAATTGTTGAGGCTTTTCTGAAAAGGCGCCCAACCCTTCCGTCAGTCCGCTATCCACAGCCCGGAAACTTGAAACTTTATGATCAGAACACAGCTTGATAACTAAACTCGAGCTCCGTCTCTAAATAGAAAATATGCCCCTGGGGGTCGCTTCCGGTAAAAAAATAATTTTTAAACGGTTCCAGAAAAGTATTTAATAAGAGTGAAACAATGTACTTTCCGCAAAGATTTTTTTTTTCTTTTTTTTTCTTTTTTTTTTTTTTTTTTTTGCAATGTGATAACCTTTTATATCATCAGTTGAGCTCGATAATGGTGTTAGATGAACACCGAAACGTCGTTCATTTTGTGACTAGTTTTACCATAAAATCTACATCCAAAAATTTATTATTGAAAATGTGATAACGTCGGCGCCACGGCTCACCTTAACAGAAAAAAAAAAAAACAACTTTGTGACGGTCAGCTACGTGAGAAAAAAAAAATTTGTTAAAAGCTGATGACATAGATTGCTTCGATCGCCCGTTTTTGGGGGGTTAGCCAACGAGAACTTTTTTTTGAACTTTTTTTTGAGCGATTTGCACGCAGTCATCTTGGATGAATCGAAAAACGCTGATTCATCGTGACAATGGCTGTATATTTATCATTTGTTTTTGTTAATATATTCCCAGACACACTCAGCAGCTGGTTATAAACAGTTACTTCGGTTACTTGATAAAAAATCTCCACTAGGACCCAGTCCCTCGAATATAACGCATTCGTGATAAAATCTGCTCATAAAAGAAATATCTTGGCACAAATATTTCAGTTTTATTACTAGGGTCAAATCTATCGCTTCGTTGTTTTGTTTTGATGATATCAAAGCTAAAAAATGCCAAAAATCGCGTCGTTCAGTGGAGCGATGCTGTGACGGACGTGATACAGGTCACGTGCAATACTCTTGCTCAGCGGTAATCCGTGGAATATAAGAAAGGTACAAAAATTGAAATCGATCAGATGAACTTTTGATATGAAAAACGATATTTCTCCTGATGATTGCTAAAAGTCACAGCTATCTTCTCTTGTTTACACCTATCGAAAGAACAGAAACACTAGCTAACAGCAGTGATCAGTGACGCAGTCAAAACTTAGTAATCTTTAATGCAACTGGTTTTTATTTCGTCTGGCGAAGTGTTTTTATTAATGTGAAGCTTCCTGCAGAGATTTTGAACGTCAAGAACCCTGTCTTATCGCACATGAAGGGATTATAATCCAACAAGATTCATAATGGACGTATCCAGAAGGCAAATTTCACTATCAAGGAGAGTTTTTAATGAACAAGAGTTCAAACGATGTTATGTGCCGAAACAGTCGACAAAGAAACCGAAGTCGGTGGCCAAAAGACTGAAGAAGCATTTTTGTACGAATATATCTAAACTGACTTGTAGAGGAGTATTGAATTCCTGGTTTCCTATATTTTCATGGCTACCGCAGTATCAAGTCAAGGAAGATCTTTTATCAGACGTTGCTGGGGGTTTAACTGTAGCAATCTTACATATACCACAAGGTACTTGGTCTTATACTTTGCACAATGTGTTCTTTCTCTTGTTTGCCCCTTTATTACCATTATTAGACAGTGTCTTACGTGTTTAGTTATTTGTAGGTCTAGCTTATGCGATGTTAGCATCTTTACCGGCGATTACGGGATTATATCTGGCATTCGTTCCACTTATTGTTTACACGTTGCTTGGCACTTCGAGACACTTATCAATAGGTGAGTATATAAGCTTATTTACGCAATTTTATTGGCTTATTGATATCTAAGTAAATAGAGAAGTTGTAAAGCAAAAATAAGGGGTATGTTTGCTTTACGTCAATATGGGACACATGCCAAATGTTCAACGTTGTCAAAATGAGTACTCCCTAACTTCATATGTCATCAGTTATCCCCCACCCCCTTCCAAGCCCATGCATAAAACAATTATAAGCAACTACCATATTATTACAACACAAACATGTTTGGCTAGCAAACTCAAGCAGAAGGCTTCCAGTTTGCTTATCTTAAAATGTATAAAAGAAAAAGTTATTTTTGAATACATCTTATGGAAGAGAATTTCAAGAACTAATAGGTCCCATGGGCTAGTACATGCATGTAATTGTTGGCATTGATTCTTAAATGTACTGCCTATATATGACATGTACTTCTGACTCAAATTTCATTCATGTAAGTCTGTTACATGCTGTAACTAATTTCATGTGGTATTTCATATATAAATAATAACTTCACCATCTGAGTGACATGAATTCAAAGATTTTACACCCAATTTTTTATGATTAAATGATCATTACAGCCCAAGATATCTTGTGTTTTTTGCCTGCCTTTCATCAAAAGAATGACTAAATTTGGTTGGAAATGTGATTGATGAAAGCCAAAGACCCAAAGCTTGAATTATAGCTAGTTCTGGGTTTTGTAATTATGGAAATGGGTGTAAATTTAGAGGGTTTACAGAAGGTTTTGAAGATAACAGACAAATTGAAAGCTTAACAAAAAGCTGTGTAATTGATGTTTTTGCATGTTGTGCCACATTTTGATGCATTCT
The DNA here is from genome assembly GCA_023349425.1 of Anthopleura sola. NCBI lineage: Eukaryota > Metazoa > Cnidaria > Anthozoa > Actiniaria > Actiniidae > Anthopleura > Anthopleura sola. Next base: position 5,430,579 of record JALHLI010000018.1, on the reverse strand, counting down.
TAGGGTAATTGAGAAAGCAAATGGACAAGTAAAGATATCCAGTATGAGCACACAATGTTACTAATTTCATGCGGTACTATATAATAAAATAAATAACTTTGACATTAATTTTATTGGCAGTACAAATTTGCACTCATTCAATTGAAAATGTCAAGTTGCTTTGTGCGTGAAATTATTTGAATTAAATACTTTTTGCCTGGGGGTATATCCAAAATTGCATTGTTTTTGTATTTGAAATTTCTTTTCCTTTCTATTAAATCTTTTCTTTACTGATGTGTCTTGTGAAGTATATTTAACAGTAGAGAAAGAAATAATACAGAAGGTAATGCCATGTGATTTGTATGAAATGAAGAATTGTTACACCAGAGTATGCTGAAGAAGTAATGCTTTGATGGTTGAATAGCTAAAAATATTTTCACAAGTGTTTTGAATAACATCCGGATCCTGTGAATGCACAGCAGGGGTTGATCTGATGACTACTTATCTAGAATATTCCATTTCAGGTACTTTTGCCGTAGTATGTCTTATGATTGGCACAGTATGTGAAAGAGAAGCAGACCGTATAATGTCAGAAACTAGTAGTCCAGCATTATCACCAACAACAGCAGCCATAAACTTCAATGCAACAACCACCATTCCTGCATTAACAAATTTAGTCGAGAAAGTTGAAACAAATAGCAGTAATCCTGATTATGAAGATAGGTTGTCCGCAATAAAACTGGAGGTTGCTTTCTCCTTGGCATTGCTTATTGGAATTTTTCAAGTAAGATTTATTTGAATGTTTATCAAATTCTATACTTGTAGATCAAAACTAAAGGTAAATATGATACTACAGAAACCACTAAACTGTGGAAATGCAAGAAAAAATTATGCCACTGTCACGCCCACGAACATAAATGGTCTTGTCTGCATTCCTTAGTGGCGGTATAATGAAAGAGCAAACCGAGAGCAATTTGAGACTTTTTCTCTGGGTTTTCTCCTAGCAAGCAAGCTAAATTCCATTGCAATCTTTGAGTTAGCCATGCCCTCACTTAGAGTTCTACCAAAGGTTGTTGCAGGGTTTGATCTGTGAGTTAGCTTAGCCCTGACTTAGATCAACCCAGAAGTTGTTAAAGGGTTTAATTGACCTATAAGTTGGCCATGCCCTGATTTACATCAGCCCACAGGTTGTTTCTGGTGGATGGATCATCAGCATATATTGATTAACTGGAACCAAGCAACTGCTCTTAAAATATGAATTACAAATATTTACTATATATCATCAACTTATTACATTCTTAATTTTGAGTTTATATCCTTTTGTTGTTTGGTAGTGTGTCATGGGTCTTCTACGGCTGGGTTTTGTAGCTGTCTACCTGTCAGACACTCTGGTCAGTGGATTTACCACTGGTGCGGCAATACTTGTGCTCACCAGTCAGATAAAACACATCCTTGGACTCAAAGTACCAAGATATTCTGGTGTATTTGCCACTATTAGGGTAAATGGAATATTACTTTCCAATTCAATCACACTTGAAATTCTTCAGTTTGTCATCAGGACAAAATATTAGGGTATTTATGGGAAGCACAGGGGGTGTGGCAGTGAGACCAATGCAACCTGGGTTCAAATCCCACCAGGCCTAGGCTTGGTGTCATATGTGAGTAGAGCTGCTTGAAAGGAAGGAAGCAAGCAAGCAAGGAAGCAAGCAAGGAAGCAAGGAAGGAGGGAAGGAAGGGTGGAAGGAAGCAAAGAACCTAAGGATGCGCTTTGTGCTTCATCCATCAACTTTAAAATAATGTTCTGATAATATTTCTTTTGATTTTCTTTAGAATTACATCTTCATATTCCAGCATATTCAAGATGTTGTTCCTGGAGCCATAGTTACTGGTGTAATTTGTATAACATTGTTACTCATTCTCAAAAAGATTGATGAGAAAACAAGGAAAAAAATCAAGGTTCCTATTCCTGCTGATCTGATTGCAGTAAGTTAATCATTTCTAGAGTTCATACCCCCACCCCACCCCCCCTTTCCTTCACATTTTTTCCATCTGAAAAACTGTCCTTGCCCATCTCTGAATCCTTATCAGTAGTACAAATTATAGTACTTTTTCTCTCCATTTTCTTTTTTCATCAGACACTTCCTTGTTTTCTTGCTTCCAATTTTCCTTCTCTTCTTTTTTTCATTCTGTCTTCCCACGTTCCTTCATTCTTTCTTTGTTCCTTCCTTCCTCCTTACCTTCGTTCTTTCTTTCCTTCATTCCTTCCTTTTGGCTTCTTTTCATCCTTTGTTTTTTTCCTTCCTTCATTCCTTCTTTTCTTCCATCTATCTTTTCTTCCATCTATCTTTTCTTCCGTCTATCTTTTCTTCCATCCATCTTTTTTCCAATCCTCTCTCAACGAAACCAGTGAAAAATGCATAAATAAGATTATCATTTTTTTCTTTCCCCGTAACAGGTTGTCTTAGGAACAGCAATCACATATTTAGTTGAGACTCATAAGAAATATGATGTAGCAGTTTTGGGCTACATACCAAAAGGGTAAGAAATGTACTTGTTTATATCGCTAACAATTCAATTTACCATCATTTGTATGGCACACTGGATTACCCATCTACCTCAGTGACACCATTGAAAAAATACAGAAAAGAGCACTTTTCATTTGTTACCCTGAATTGAAATATACAGATGCACTTAGTAAACCTGGCCTGGAACCCCTCTCAGTACGAAGAGACAACCTCTGCAATAACTTTTCAAGAGCATATCCACTGACAACAGCAAACTGTACGATCTACTTCCTGATATTAAAACTTCACAAAGCTATGACTTAAGACTTAAGAAAAAGTATCTTCTGATAAAATGTCGTACAGAACGTTATAAGAACAGTTTTATTCCATTCACAATTCGACATTTTTTATAAACATTGAACTCACTTTTACCTTTCACTAAATGACACATGCAAATATTCGTATTATATTTTTATGTATTTATTATATTATATATTACAATAGTTATTTTCACCACATATGTATATATCCACAATTTCGTGTAAAAACGACGCAATTCAATTGTTCCTGGAGCATTTGCAAAGTTGTTTAATAAAGCATTATTATATTAAAAAATCATTGGAAAATAGCGGTAGGAGAGTTAATTTTGTTTTTCAATTCCAATACAGGATGCCTCCAATCACCATACCAAAGTTCAGCTATATGGCCAATATCATAACGGATGCTTTTGTCATTGGTGTGGTAATCTTCGCTACGAATATATCCATGGCTAAGATGTTTGCCAAGAGAAACAATTATAAGGTGGATGCCAATCAGGTAATCATTTAACAAGCTATGGAACAACCTCTGGGCTGATCTAAGTCAGGGCACGACTAACTCACAGATTAAGCCCTGAAACAACCTCTGGGCTGATCTAAGTCAGGGCATGGCTAACTCACAGATTGAGCCCTGGAACAACCTCTGGGCTGATCTAAGTCAGTGTGCTGCTAACTCACAGATAGAAGCCTGAAACAACCTCTAAGTTAAGGCATGTCTAACTCACAGATTGAACCCTGTACAGCCTTCGGATGATCTAAGTCAGAGCAAGGCTGACTCACAGATAGAACACTGAAATCAGTGGCGTAGTTCCAGGATCTAGGGGGGGGGGTACCTAGAATAAAAACTAATTACGGAACAGATTTGGGGGCACGTGGTCACCCCCTCCCTACACCAGTGGCATTGACATCATACATGGAAAAGAAAAAGGCTCGATCCGAAACTTTTAGGGGGGAACGGCTGCCCCCCTCGCTATGCCACTGTCTGTAACAACCTATAAGTCAGGGCAAGGCTAACTTACAATCGAATTGACATTTACATTGTTTGATTTTGTGGAGGGAGGAAATCCAGAGATCCTGGAGAAAAACCCTCAATTCAAGGGAGCGACCGAACAAACTCTACTAAACCTCTCATACCGAGTCAAGGAACCGCGAACCCAAGACCTCAGAGGGAGAGGCGAGTACACTACTGCTAATGCCACCCTTGATTGACCAATCGTACCAAGCACCCTCCCCCCCCCCCCCCCAATTAGTGTCAAGGTGCTATTCAATGCGTCCACTCATTCTGGTCCACTATAATGCTTTCCCTTCTTTCTTTTTTTAGGAATTAATCGCATACGGATTTGTAAATATCATTGGATCATTTTTTTCGTGTTTTCCCGTCAGTGGGTCTTTATCACGTTCTGCTGTCCAAGAAACGTTAGCCAAAACATTAGTAAGTAGCTGTGATCTCAAAAACAATAAATAGATATTTAAATTAAAAAAAAAATGAACAATATAAGCTTCATCTACGTTATAGTCTGTTATTTGTAGGGTTTAATTACGAGCTTTCGGCAAAGTTTTTCCTTTGGTGAGCAGTGCAACATTTTAGTGGCTTCAACGTCACTCACAGAGATAATTTATTCATCTACATGAGTTTTGAACCAGCTTAGCGAGCTTCAAGTCAAAAGTGCCAAAACATGCGTTTCCTTTCTTAAAGAGCTTAAAAATGACTCAGAAAATTAGAATGTAATATTCTAAAATTAGTTGCGCATAAACTGGGGTGGAAAATTACGATTTTCCATACGAAAAAAATCTATTTATCTGACGTGAGCAGTGCAACATTTTAGTGGCTTCAACGTCACTCACAGAGATAATTTATTCATCTACATGAGTTTTGAACCAGCTTAGAGAGCTTCAAGTCAAAAGTGCCAAAATAGCGTTTTCTTTCTCAAAAGAAGTAAGAAATAGTTCAAAAAATTAGAATGTAATATTCTTAAACTAGTTGCGTATAAACTGGTGTGGTAAAGTACGTTTTTCCATACGAAAAAAATATATTTATCTGAAGTGAGCAGTGCAACATTTTAGTGGATTGAACGTCACTCACAGAGATAATTTATTCATCTACATGAGTTTTGAACCAGCTTAGTGAGCTTCAAGTCAAAAGTGACAAAAGAAGCTGTTGGATGAAGCTTATTGCTCATTTTAATTTTACATATCTACGTACAAAGCTTACTTTTTCATTATCTTGTACCATTACCAAGTACAGTGGTCTCATTACTAACTCTTGTTTAATCTTTTTTCTTTTTTTCCCGTTTAGTTATGTAATATTCCTATATTGATTGTGATCCTTTTGGTACTTCTGTTCATCGCTCCATTATTTTATTGCTTACCCAAGGTATGATTTATCATATATTACTGCTTATGAACGACACAAGAAGCTTGAACATACAATCAGTTATAGTTAGCTGTCATTACAGATAGTATACTCTCTTGTACTCTATTTTGTATTGTTACAGGATAGTTTCTCCTCCTTTCATTCTCGCTTCCCTACCTTTCCTCTCTTCCCTCCCTCATTATCGTATCGGTAACTTCAATGGTTTTGTCTTTTTTCTTATTCTTTTCAGGCGGTTCTTGCAGCTATAGTAGTCGTTGCTTTAAAGGGTTTATTCCTACAGTTTAAAAGGTTATGGGAGCTCTGGAAGATCTGCAAGTACGATGCTGTAAGTAGAACTGTCCGTGCCATGACGGTAGTAGCATGTCCAAGGGAAGCCTACGGTGTTGTTTTACCGAGAGTTGCATTATTTTTCTTTACAGTTCGTTTGGATAAGCGTGTGGTTCGCTGTGGTTATTCTTGGTATTGATACTGGGCTAGCTGTTGGCGTGGTTGTTGCGCTAATGATCGTCCTCATACGCTCATCAAGGTAGGCAACTTGTATGTGTTGTGCTGTGCTGTGCCGTTACTTGCTGCGCTGCGCTGCTTTGTGCTGTTCTTTGCTGCTTTTTGCTGTGCCGTGCTATGCCGTGCCGTGCCGTGCCTCACTTTATTGTGCTGTACTGTACCGTGCTGTGCCATTCTATGCCGTGCCGTGCCGTGTCTTATCGTGCCGTGCAGTGCCTCACCTTTTGTGCCGTGCCGTGCCGTGCCTCACTCCGTTGTGCTGTGCTGTCCTGACGTGTGCATTCCTGTGCTATGCCGTGGTAAGCTACACTACATCGTGTTGTCCTGTGCTGCGTTGCGCTGTGCCGTGCCGTGCCATAACTGATAAACACTACGTTTCTCTCTCGCTTGGAAGAGCGTCGCAAGCACGGGGATTGATTTCTATTCTTCTTTCGTACCAGGCCTAGGAGTGCCGTTCTTGGTCACGTATCGTCCACTGGAATTTACCGGGATGTGAAAATGTTTCCAGGGGTAAGAAATGCCTTAATAAAATAGGTAGAGAATGACTGCACTACATGGCGGCGGCGCCTGACAGCTAGGAGTTTTCGTTGCTATGTTCCGAGAAAGGAGGGTTGGTCCCAGGGATGAGAAGCGGGAAGCGGAAGGGAGAAGGAAAGGAAAGAAAAAGGAGAGAACCTAGCTAAAAAAACTTTCTACAAGATAGAGGCTGCTTAAAAAAGTTTCTGTAACCTTTTTTTTTTTTGATACGCTGAAGCAAACTTTGCATATGCTGATCAAAGTCAGGGCATGGTTAACTCGCAGATTGAATTGGAATTTAGCTTAGGTTTTTCTGGAGAAGAACCTGGCCTTGAATCAAGGGAGAGACCTAACGAACTCTACTCGCAGGATTCAAGTCCAGGAATCGAACCTGAGACCCCCGAGATAAGTTTACTTCTACGCCATTGATTCCCTTGATTCATTCTCTTAAGGTAATTCCGCAGTTTTGCATTGCGCACGTGCTACTGCGCACGATTTTAGCCAGCGCGAGCTCGTGCACATTGGCTATCATTACGATTTCAAGATGGCGGCCGGCTGGTAAAACCGGTTTGTTAAAATTACACAAAATACAGAAAACAAACCAAAACAACCAGGAAATTATCAATCGAAGGTATCTGGCATTGATATGAGAGTTTTGTATAAATTTAGAAAGATATCACAGTCTTTTTTATATTTTTTTTGTGTGTAAACTCTCCCTAGTTCTTTCTAGATCACTACATTTCGAGGACAAAATTCGTATTTTAGCGAGCTGTAGCGCGATAACGAGCACGGTGACCTATCTTTTTTATTTCAGTAAATCAATAAGGAATAGGTTTACCATAATATATCTTAATTTAAACAAAATTCCATGTCAAATTTTCGAAATATTCTCAAAAACATACCGCGGAAAACTGTTTCCAGATCGATATTAGGGAGAACATCGAAGTTGAAAAGTCCCTGTTTTTTTACAACGACTACATTTTCTGGAAAATTTTCGGCATCCAACTGTTGCTTTGCTTCATAAAAGAAAGAATAACGTAAATAGTTTAATGTTAGCAATGACTTCCTGAAAGTGGTGGGGCCTTTTGTTCGATTCTCATGATTCGAAAATTTCTTTCGCACGACCCCAAAAATGCCATAATTTGCCGTCATCTAGCGCCAAAACGAGCACGGTGACCCCACTTTTTTATTTCATTTTTGGAATAAGTAGCATTAACTTAATGACTGTGTGAAGTTTTATTAAAATTCTATGTTCGGATCTATTACTACGGAATTACCTTAACAGGCCAAAGAATTCCCTGGCATCAAGATCTTCAGGTTCGATTCTGCAGTATTTTATGCCAACGCTGAGTTCTTCAGGACTGAATTGTTGAAGAAAATCCACATGGATCCCGAAGAAGAGTTGAGGAATAAACTTGGACAACGAGTGAGATACGAAACTAATGCGAATAAAATCGAGGGATCACCATCAGATAGCGACCCAGAAGAAATCAAGAGGGAGTCGGTGGTGATAGAGAACAAAAATGTCAATATGAATGGGGTAAGTTGCTTATACGACATTTATCCCATCCCATCCCATCCCATCCCATCCCATCCCATCCCATCCCATCCCATCCCATCCCATCCCATCCCATCCCATCCCATCCCATCCCATCCCATCCCATCCCATCCCATCCCATCCCATCCCATCCCATCCCATCCCATCCCATCCCATCCCATCCCATCCCATCCCATCCCATCCCATCCCATCCCATTCCATCCCATCCCATCCCATCCCATTCATCTATTTCATCTATCCTATCCCAAGGTTCCCACAGTCAGGGAAAAGTCAGTGAACTCTGATTTTTTTTTTTTTATTTATTTTGGTCAGTGAATTTTTTCAATTTACCCAAACGTGAGTGAAAAGTGAGGGAATTTCTGTCAGCCTTCATAAAAGCGTCTTAAATTCAGAATTTTTAGTTGGGCTTCCTGTGGTTGAACTAGCATTTTTCATGAAATAAGAGTGTGGTCAGTGAAAAATGGTTTTTGGTCAGGGAAATGTCAGGAAATTTCATTTTTCCAGATGAGTGGGAACCCTGTATCTATCACATCTGACATATTCGTCTATTTCATCCACCTATCCAATCCCATTCATCCTTCTCAACCATTCATTTGCCTATGTCCATTACAATATTCCATTCATCCATTTATCCATCCGCTGTCCATCCTTTTTATCCCATTTATCCATCCTTCCATCCTTTCCATGCAGTCCATCTCATTCATACCTCCCATTCCATCCGATTCATCCTTCCCATGTTATCCATTTATTCATCCATCCATTCGTCTATATCATCCATCCATCCTTTCTGCCACATTCATCAATGTTGTCTTGCCATCCTCCCATTCTTCCATATATCCGTTTCTCTATTCATTTATTTATTAGTGTAATAATACTTATCCCCAGAATATTAACCAGCCAAGATCAAGCGTCCAATCGGGCACCTCAGGGGACGAGACCCGGGAGACAGTAGGCCTTCACACTGTAATCATAGATGGCAGTACATTCAACTTTATCGACACTCAAGGCGTAAACCTGTTAATACAGGTGGGGGAACCTAGTATATCAAGGCTTAATACCAGGAATATATCCCTTGAAGCACGTCGGAATGCAGCTCAATTTGCAGGACAAAGAAATAGGTTTCCAATTCTCAGTAGATTGAAATTCTTTTGTTTTGTCCTCCAAATTGAGCTGCTCTGACGTCCCGTCATACTGTTACAATGCCTGAAATATTGGGTGAAATATTTCATCCTGTGTCCGTGCCTTAACATCGATTATATGTTTCTGTAGATGGCGCTTGAATTTGAGAAAATTGGCATAAAGTTTTATTTAGCCAGCTGTCGACGTGAGTATAGAATTCTTTATATGATTATGATTATGATTATGATTATGATTATTATTATTATTATTATTATTATTTTTTTTTTTTTTGAAAATTGAAAAAAAATTCTTTAAAAAGGCTTCCCATGCATGGCATCAAAGGTTGGGTCAAAAGGGAGAGTGCATGGTGTTTCTGGTCGTTTGTGTTGTACTAATAATGGCCTATGATTTGTTTGTGTTACAAGATGGTATTCGTGACATGCTTGATAAAGTTGGATTCAGAAACAAAGTTGGTGACCATCATATCTTCATTTCCGTCCATGATGCTGTAGTACATGCGTTACACCCTAACGATGATGTTGAAGAAGTAATGGTAAGTACTGACTGACAGACTGATCGACTGACTGACTGACTGACTGACTCACTGACTGACTCACTGACTGACTCACTGACTGACTCACTGACTCACTGACTCACTGACTGACTGACTGACTGACTCACTGACTCACTGACTTACTGACTCACTGACTCACTGACTCACTGACTCACTGACTCACTGACTCACTGACTCACTGACTCACTGACTCACTGACTCACTGATGGACTGATGGACTGACTGAGAGAATGACTGACTGATGGACTGACTGAGAGAATGACTCACTCACTCACTCACTCACTCACTCACTCACTCACTCACTCACTCACTCACTCACTCACTCACTCACTCACTCACTCACTCACTCACTCACTCACTCACTCACTCACTCACTCACTCACTCACTCACTCACTCACTCACTCACTCACTCACTCACTCACTCACTCACTCACTCACTCACTCACCGACTGACTGACCGACCAACTGTCTGATCCGCCAACCGACCTACCAACTGACTCACTGAATGACTTGACTCACTGACTGTCTAACCGACCTACCGACTGACCGACCGACTGACTCACTGACTGAATAAACAAATAAGTAGATCAATATTTTACATACTCTTTTGATTAATTTTTTCTCTAAACCAACATAAATTAATGCGCGTTTTCCCCCTTATCATCTAGAGTATGGATACTGAGATGTCTACTCCTCCTATGAGTGCTTCACCCAGTTGTATTATTTCAAATCTAGAAATATATCCAGAGGAACCTGAAAAAGCTACGGTAAAGAAAAAACACTAAAATAAAGCATTATTATAATTCCCGGCCTTTTTTCTTCCCTTTGCGCAATCAGCGCCGCAGCCTTAGCAGTGGACTAAAGTTTTACTGCAACAATCTTCAACTATCCTGCAACAATCCCGCAACGATCCTGCAACGATCTTCAACGATCTTCAACGATCCTGCAACGATAGTCTCCAACGATCCTGCAACGATAATCTTCATTGCTGCTGTGCGCTATTTTCATTTCCGAGCTTAATCTCCACGTTGCGCACTCAGCGCCTCAATCCTCGTTCTAGAATTCGAACATGGACTGCAGTTTTTCAGACGATCTCCATTGCTGCTTTGCACTATTATGATTCCCTCGCTTTATATTAAAGGCGCAATTTTCTCTGTAACTTGTCTCGCAACGGCGTCGTGACTCAAGTTACATGGAGCATTGCGGCGTATAACCTACAGTATAATTTGAAAAATGATTCGAGACCAGTTGCAGCAATTGTTGAGAAAATTAGAATTCGTTTCTACTTTTAGCAACGATTGCGTCTCCGTTGTACCGCGTAGACCCTCTTGCAACTCGTATCGAAACGCGTCCAGATAAATTTGCTCCGTGTAATTGCGCCTTAACTTTGCGCACTCCGCGTCTCAAGGCATGTCCTTGCGCATTGAGCTACACTTTTCCCACGTTAATCTCCCTTGTCGCTTTGCCTTGCGCTCTCTTTGAATTATCTTCCCATCCTTCTCTTCCTTTATTTTCCTATAACAACGAGTTCAATACCCTTGCTGATACAGTCCCACCTCTTCTTAAATACAAAGATTATTCATTCATAACTGTTCTATTGATTTGTACTTTCAACAGATCGACGATACTCATTTCTAATTCATCTCGCTATTGAGTGACAGAACGTCGACCCCATTGTCATTATAAAGAGGACATATAAACCTATACCTATATAATTCGAGATGCATTCAAGGTAAATTGCCGACTAAGCGAGGATGAAAGTTTATCATTTGAGTTTAGTAGACTGAGTCTTAACACAGCTCAAGAAAATTGTGAAGAAATTTGCCCAAATATATCACAATCTACTGCAAGCCAATCGTCCCAAATTGCTGCTCAACAAGATACACGTTCAAATTTGAGTGATAGGTTAGGTTATCTGGCCCAAAAGAGCTCATGTGAGCATGCGTGGTTAGTGCGCGGCCTTTGGAACAAGAGGTCCACAGTCCGATCCTCAGGATCTCCACATTTATTTCGACGTCTCTTTAATCCCTGTAGCTTCATCTGTACATATTCTTAAAACAGAGCACTTATAGAGAGAGGGGGTAAAGTGCGCACCGTTGGCTTCCATTGATAGCAGTCGAATTTAAACTGAAAAAACAGCCAACATTAAATATAGATACTTTATGTGAATATATCCTGTAGAAAACAACGGAGGCTTGAATCCCATCCAACCACGTCATGAGAAGAAGCATGTACAAGGGGGAAAAAAGCAAAAAGACAGAGATAATTTTCGAATATGTCGTTAAATCTTACTATCACCGAGTATCAAGTATTTAGTGAAAAATCATCAACTTTGAAATAGATCAAAAATTAATATTGATAAATTTGAATTAGAATTTAGAATTTAATTACGAATTTATAAATATCCAGTCTATGACATTTTAGTTTTAACGTGTGAAAGAAGAATACAATTTTATCACCCGCATTCAAAGAGAATTTATATTGAACATTATTTTTATATATCAGTGATACTATACTTGTAATTATTAAACAAATTAAAGTTATTAATATTTTGGGGAAAATTGAAGTATTTGTTTTTATCTTTCTTCGGATTTTGATCGTGAAATTTTCGAACTTGGTGTCGAAGTTGATTTTTTCAAAAAGCTAGAAAAATAAAATTAGATAGATAAACTATAAAAACTCTACCTGATGGGAAAATTATTGAAAACGTCATCAAATCCATTTAAGTGTTGATTTGAAATGACGTAATTCTTTTGACGCGTCATCAAAACCCATTTAACTGCTATGCTCACGCGCGAGCGCGTGAATATTTGCAATTTAGTAAATCTTAGAAGTATAAAACAGAATGTACGTAGAACAACCAAGAAAAAGAAAAAGTGACGACCTCACGAGAAAGATAGTTGGAGGTATGGTTATGGTAGCCGTGTGCGTGACGGTTGGAGTTCTGGTCATCTATGCCATCAAGAAGATTGCCGAGTCAGAAATGCCTCCGACGAAAGAACCTGAATCGAGTGAGTTCCTTTTTTCAATTCTCAAAAGGCTTTTGTATATTATTATAGAGAAAATTATTCCTTTATCATGATTATTCATTTGCTTAAGGCACGACACACGATGCAACGTTGCGCGCAAGATTTCAGGCAATGTTGCTGAAGTAGGATGGTTTTCTACTTCAGCAAGATCGCGTCGTGTGGCTCGTAGCCTGCAGCCATGATTGCGCGCAATGTTGCAACGTGTTTCAGAAAACGTCTGCTTTGCGATATTTAAAGAGAATATCTTCTGAAGGCATACGTAGCATGCACAAGTGCTAATATATGCAAGATTTGAATTGTGAGTAAATTGCTAATTGTTGTACAAATTGGTGCAAGCGCGTCTTCAGAGAATATCGTTTACCTAGACGCTACTGCAACAAATCCCAGAGCAACTGAACTTGGATGGCATAAACGATTTCGTGAGAATAAAAATTCCATTTTTTTATTCTCCAAAATGAGCTACATCAAGAAAGATACTAGAAGAGGTCTGTACATTTACACTTGATTTTAACCTTGGTTTCTATTTTCCAGTGAGAGTCTTCACAAACAACAAGGCAGTGGGCAGACATGGTCCAGCAAAACTCTACTACAAAGATCGCAGATTGATCAATGAAGTAACGCTTAACAAAGGCATTCAACATTGGACGGTTCCAGAGACGGGTATCTGGATGCTAGAGGCTCGCGGCGCATCAGGCGCGGATGGTCTACTAAAAGGAGGAACGCGACTTCATGGTGGAAAAGGCGCACAAATAAGCGGCAAATTTATGCTGAAGAAAGGAGACAAACTGAAGATTCTGATTGGACAAGAAGGAACACGAGATATTTTGGATCCTCGTCGTCCTGGCGGAGGTGGTGGTGGAACGTTTGTTGTGAAGAGTAATGGAGAACCTCTGCTCATAGCCGGAGGGGGAGGGGGTGGAGGCATTCCTCCTCCTGCAGGTGATGTGATTCTTGGTTTTTTGTTTGTTTGTGTGTTTGTTGTTGTTGTTTTTGATGCGTATTTCCGAACAGATTTCGATTTTTTTATTTACTTTCTTAGCGTTCCAGACAGAAGGCAAAGGAGCACGACCTAATGACCACCGAGCCAAACACGACCATGCGAGTGGTCAGAAAGGCAAAGGAGGTAAACTGTACGATACAGACACTGCCAAACTGATAACTGACTCTAAGGGAGCCCACAAGGTCATCGCAGGTGCTGGGGGCGGTTTCCATGGAGACGGATCAGGTTACCACAAGAATTGGGGAGGCAAGAGCTTCGCCCACGGCGGCGTAGGAGGAGAAGCCACTCCGGTCTATACCAGGCACAGTCATGGTACACGTGGAGAAGGAGGCTTCGGTGGTGGGGGTGCGGCAGGGCTGCTACCCGGTGGTGGTGGTGGATACTCCGGGGGTGGAGTCAGTGGGTGTTGGTTGGAGTGTGGCAAAGGGAAGGAGGCTGGAACCGCAGAGGGTGGGAGCTCGTTCATCAAGGGTACTGCTCTCTCGCGTAAAGTCGACTCAAACAAGGGACACGGGAGAGTATACGTTACCTTGGTGACAGCCGACACCAATGTTATCGATGCTCAGAAATAATCCTTTGAAAAAATGTTAAAAAAGATCTCTACAATATATTTGATTAAACATGTTTGAGAAAAATTATATACAAGAAACAGAAAAGGCGCGCGTGTGCTTTTCGCGCGCGGTTATAATGGACGCGTGGATTGGCAGACCGCGAGAGAAGTGTTAGGGAAAGCACGACGCGTAGCGTAGTTATTTTATTATTTTATAACCCATTGACCATCCATGGAAGCAAAGACGTTTATTTTTGGGTGCATCACTCAAGATGACTCAGTCATTCCTCTTCGTCAATCGCCGTCCTCTTTCACGTCGCATTGTGTTTGCTAAATATTAAACTACGCGCGCGTCAAAGTTGACGTCTTTCTTGACGAGCCAATGAATGAAAAAGAACTCCAATGTTTGTCATCATTTTAATCATCAATATATATCACCATATAACTTCGATATAATTTCAATTCTATAATTATTCTTCGAAAAATTGAACAATATTTTTGGACTCCAAAAATTTCATTCTTCAAATTAAAATGTCAATCGGCATTTATTTAAATGTTCTTTGCACCAAATAGGGCACGGTCCAATTTGCGCATCAAAACTATTAATTAGAATCAATTGGTATCATTATCTTTAAAGATATGTTAATCTGATTATTTTTTACCCAGTAAATATCATTAATTTTTTTCCTTGAGAATAAATCAAGTTGAATTTCTGTAATTATCATAATGAATACAGCTATTTCAAAAAAGATCGGTGAAGGTTTTGTTGCATGTTGCATGCTGCATGTTGCATGTTGCATGTTGCATGTTGCATGTTGCATGTTGCATGTTGCATGTTGCATGTTGCATGTTGCATGTTGTTTACCAAGCTTGAAATATATTATATTCATATGTAAATAATGTCAGCACAGAAGAAAATATGCTGGAAAAACCTGCAGACAAAGTTCGGGAAAATCTCATATTGTTGTGACCTTTCGCTGCTTGGATTCACATCACCCATACTGCACTTCGATCTTGGTATGCAACATGCAACATGGAACAAGCAACAAAACCTTCACCAACGTTTTTTTAAATAGCTTGATATCAGCTAAGAGCAAGTAGATTCTGATCTTCCCATTCCCCACCCCTCGCTGGGAAGACAATCTCCATAATGAGGGATGCGTAACAGTACCAATGTGCATTGGGAACGTTTTGAACAGAACTACACTCCTCGTGGCTTGTGCCCATCCCTTCCCGTCTCCCCTTACCTCAAAATCAAAAAGTGTCTTAATAGGACCCCATGGGAATTGTGTTTTACCTAACCCCATTTGTTTTGGGCTTCCTAAACTAAACAAAAATAAATTTTCTTAAATAATTTTCATTAATTTCATCCCCAAAAAATTCCTAGCCCAACCTATTATTCTGTTGATCATAATAGACCCCTTGAACGTAACATCAAATCAGCTCAATTTGGAGAACGAAACAAGAATTTCAATCTCCTGAGAATTTGAAACCTATTGTTTTGTCCTCCAACTTGAGCTGTATTCCAAAGTGCTTCACGGGGTACCCAATTTAACTTATTTTTAAGATTTGAACGAGTCATTAAGTCTGTTGCACGTGGCTTTGGTACAACTGCCTCAGCACACCATTTGGCTTGTTCAACAATTCCTGCGGTGTGTCAAATTCCACGACCCGTCCATTTTCTAGCACTAAGATCTTGTCATAGTCCATTATAGTATTCAACCGATGGGCTATGGTTATCACAGTACAATCCTTCAGCTTGGTTCGAATGGTCTCTTGTATTAGACTGTCCGTCTTGTAGTCTACATTAGCCGTTGCTTCGTCCATCACTATAATCTTGCTTCGTTGGAGTAACGCACGAGCAAGACAAAGAAGCTGGCGTTCTCCCGCGCTGAGGTTCACTCCACATTCTCTCAGCTTCTGGTCAAGCTTCTCTGGCAGGTTTTCGATGGTAGATCTCAGACTAGCGCCCTCTATTGCTTCCCAGATCTCATCATCGCTATGGTGATCAAAAGGATCCAGATTGAATCGTAAGGAACCAGTGAAGAGGACAGGATCCTGCGCAATGACTGCCATTGCGCTTCGAGAATTTTGTAGATTAATAGTTGTGATGTTGACCTTATCAATGAGGATCGTCCCATAAGGGTCGGGCATTCGGAACAGTGCAGATACAATCGAAGACTTTCCTGCCCCCGTCCTTCCAGCGATTCCAATCTTTTCTTGAGGGTTCACCTTTAACGACACATTATTCAATACATTCCCTGCTCCTTGGTAGTACTCAAGCGAGACATTTTGGAGTTCGATTTCTCCCTTCTGTGGCCAGTCTTCTGGGGCCCGGGTTTCAATGTCGTAACCAGGTTCCTCCTCGAGTTGGGTATACGTCATCACTCGTTCTACTGACGTCATGTAGTTCTCAGTCTCGGAACATTGACGTACGCCATACTGTGACGTGTCGACTGCTAATTGTAGAGCGTAGATGAGTGAAAGGGCAAGTGATCCTACAAAATGAGAAAAGAATATCACTAAGTAATGACTCGCAGATTATAAGGATTATAGACCTCTTTACCTTGGGCGTAATGTTTTCCCATTTCAGACCACGTGTCATTCTCTAGAGTATCATATATATTATATATGACAGCGAGTCCGAGGAAGTAACAGTGTCAATATAGCCTCTGATTAGTGCTAGTCTGAGTTCTTAATATATACGTGTTTGTGGACTAACCTGCTCCAGAATCCATCGCAAGTGCAGCAAATACAACAGCTGTCGTAAAACACACACAAATAAGGTCAAGCCTTAGTCCAAGCCAACGTAGACTTGATAGGAGAGTAAACCAGACACGAGTATGGTCGTCTTGGTACCTGCAGACACAAATCAAAAAGGTATCAGTATATCAATGACTTTCTGCAACAGCAAGGAGCCTGACCAAGAATACAATACATCCTGCAACACCAAGAAACCCGACCAAGAATACAATACATCCTGCAACACCAAGAAGTCTGACCAAGAATACAATACATCCTGCAACACCAAGAAGCCTGACCAAGAATACAATACATCCTGCAACACCAAGAAACCTGACCAAGAATACAATACATCCTGCAACACCAAGAAACCTGACCAAGAATACAATACATCCTGCAACACCAAGAAACCTGACCAAGAATACAATACATCCTGCAACACCAAGAAACCTGACCAAGAATACAATACATCCTGCAACACCAAGAAACCTGACCAAGAATACAATACACCCTGCAACACCAAGAAACCTGACCAAGAATACAATACACCCTGCAACACCAAGAAACCTGACCAAGAATACAATACACCCTGCAACACCAAGAAACCTGACCAAGAATACAATACATCCTGCAACACCAAGAAACCTGACCAAGAATACAATACATCCTGCAACACCAAGAAACCCGACCAAGAATACAATACACCCTGCAACACCAAGAAACCTGACCAAGAATACAATACATCCTGCAACACCAAGAAACCTGACCAAGAATACAATACATCCTGCAACACCAAGAAACCTGACCAAGAATACAATACATCCTGCAACGCCAAGAAACCTGACCAAGAATACAATACATCCTGCAACACCAAGAAACCTGACCAAGAATACAATACATCCTGCAACACCAAGAAACCTGACCAAAAACACATCATAAAACCTGGAATACAAACTAAAGCAACATTTTCGCACTTACTTATATAAATTTCTGACAAATGTTTTTTCCATGTCGTGATTTCTGATAGTAACCAAGCCTTCCAGGGTGTCCGAGAAGTGCGAGAAGACTGGGCTTCTATTCAGTGCTTCGAGTCTCCGTAGCTCTCGAGAAGTCTTTAGGTAATACCTTCCAACGAAATAAAACAGAACAGCCATAGCTACAGCTGCGACTGATACCAAGGGATTCAGAATGGAAGGCAGGATGATGGCGCCTATGCAGAAGAGCATCAGTTGAACAGCATCAAGGAACACTATTGGAAGAAGATCATCCATCACACCGATATCACGTGAGAATCTATTCAGGATTCTACCAGTTGGATTTGTATCAAAGAATAAAACCGGTGCTCTAAAGACACTCTTGGCCATAGTATCATGGAGGTTCTTGGATGAATTGAGTGCTGCGAAGAAGAACAGTACTGCACGAGTTACGGACAGGAGAAAGGCCACAACCACGAGTGCACCATAGATGTACAGGTTGGAGAGATGATTCCTCTTGTTGCTTTGGAGTTGGGATATGTGTAGCAGCCACCAATCGGGGAAAATTAGGGCAGCTGAAATGAAATCATTAAAAAAATTGTCATGCAATACCTACAACTCAGGCTTTGGAGAGATAAAAGATCCATTTTTTTGTTGAAATGAGAAAGCAAATTTTAGTTGCAGTAAACTTTGATGTCACATATGATCAGTTCAAGCTGAAAGCAAGCAACAAGCTAGACTTTGATAAAAAAAAAATTCAACTTGCGTTGCCGACTTGCAATCTTAGCTGAACAAGGGAGCATTTTTGAAGAACCAAGATATTAATTCTGATATTATTTCATAAAAAAGCAGTTCTTATGTATAGAACCATTTTTACCTTGACTAACGATGAAGAATAGGATGAGCAACGACACCAACATCGGCCACAAACCATAAACAAGATAATCCCAATACAGACGCCACGATACTGATCCAGTATAGCGATCCTCTTCTGCCAACTCCAGCCCCTTCTTTTCGTCTTCCTTGAAGCTCAGCGTTGCTGACAAGCGTCGAGTGTCCATTGCTCTGGTCAAAGGAGGGCTGTCGTCGTACTTGGCAAAGAGGCACTGAAGTTCGGAGTTGGTGTCGGCGTTGAGACCTTCGTAAGTACCCTCGTAGAATATCGACCCATTTTTCATGAGCACGACATGATCTGCACCTTTTAGATACTGGAGCTGATGAGTGACAAGGACTCGGGTCTTGTTGCTGAGAATTCCACAGATGCATTCAAGGAATATGTGCCTGCCAACTTTTGCGTCTACAGCACTCAAAGGATCGTCTAGTAGGTACACATCCGCTTCTACGTACATAGCTCGTGCAAGACCGATACGAGTGCGCTGACCACCGCTCAGAAGAACTCCTCTCTCACCGATCAGCGTCAGATCCCTGTTGGGGAAGCTGGAAATATCCTTTTCCAGATCACATGCTTTGATTATTGCTTGGTACTTTGACCTTTTGAATTTCTGGCCAAAAATGATGTTGTCCCGAACAGTACCCGAGAATACCCAAGGTTTTTGAGGCACATAGATTGTACGTCCAGTTACTACCATTCTTCCTTCCTTCACTGGCAATTCTCCAAGGATTGTAGACAACAGCGACGTCTTACCACATCCTACTGGCCCGGTAACAAGTACTAGATCATTCTGCTTCAGATCTAAGCTCACGTCTCGAATAGACGGGTAGCACTCACCATTCCAGAAACAAGTTACATTTTCAAGGGACACATGGATATTCTTGGTGTTATCGTCTTCATCCAAAAATACATTATCAGAATCATCAGTTTTCTCATTGTCAGTCTTAACTTCTACAATGTTGAGGTTGGGATCCGTCTTTTCCTGGTTTTTGGGTGAAGGCAAGAAGACGAAGTCGTCTCTCTTGGGCTTCAGCTCCTGGAGTTCTAGGAATCCTTGGATTCGCTGCAAAGCCGAGGCAAAATCTCCAATATAGTTGGCTCCTTCGGCGATGTTCCAAGCGACAGACGATCTTATGGTATTGATGAACGCAAGCGTCATGAATATATTGAATGTGTTCAACTCGACTCCAGTTGCCATGAGGGCAACAAGAGAGATGAAGGCAGCGATTCCTTGGGCTGTGTATAGAAATGACTGGAAGGTGGCGAGGATGATCCCTTTATGGCGGAGAAAGCGAATTTCACGACTGGAAGATAATTGGACACCAAAACATCAGTACCAGGTGAGAATGGTACTGGGGTGTCTGTGTGTGACCTCCCTTCCTACTGGGCATGAAAAACGCGCGTTTTTAGGGGAGGGAAGAGAGATGATTTATTGTTGTAGTTAATCAAGGAGGAGCCATGGCTACGTTCCTAGCGAGACCCTGTTCAGGAGAAAAATGAATCTCTTGTTCTGGAGAAGGGATATTTGAGAAAGCCGTGTGCGGGAGGTTGTGGGTTCAGGCCTCGGCCGACCTATCCTATCCTATCCTGACACTTAGGGTCTTAAAAGTTGTTGTGGCTCAGATTACCATGTAAAATTGCAGTCCTGTCTCATTCAGAGACGTTTAACGACTTCCACATGTAACCCTCTCTAAATAAAGTCCAATATTATTATCATCATAACAATAAGAACCTACCCTCGTATTGCCTTCAGTCTATCAAGGAACGGTCCTTCCCAAGCATACATCTTCACTGTTCGTATCCCAGTCACAATCGTACTCATGAACCCTAATCTAATATCTGAAACCTTGGCGATTTTATTTCTTATATGTACACAGACCCGTCCCATACTGCAGTAATAGAACACCAAGATTAACATGAATATGACACCCGAAACAGCCGGGTAA